>SNQJ01S0035947.1:73419-127958 GCA_010110895.2 Picea sitchensis | reverse complement strand
ATGAGGACTATGAAGATGACTTCTGAATAGAAGCTTAGTGTCTCTTACACAATCAGCCTTAGATAGGTTTTTGGGTTATCTCCATAAAAGATAAAAACTATCTCTAAAATCCATATACTTTGGACATGCCTCTAAGTCTTACAAACACCGGATTGATAATAAATTCACTCTAATTTACTTGGGTAGATCTAGAGCTCAACAATGCAGACGATGAACACTTCTTGAAAGTTGTTATGAAGTTGGGAGCTAGAGCGAAGATGGACGTCCTAATTTATGAAGGTAACTTGGATGCCGGAGAGCTATTGGACTAGATAAGGTCCATGGATAAGTATTTTGACTATGAATATGTCGATGAAGGAAGGAAGGTGAGACATGTTGTCACCAGATTAAAAGGACATGCAGTACTGTGGTGGGATGAACTGCAGGTAGAGAGAAGGAGAAAAGGTAAACAAAATATAAATAATTGGGATAGAATGGTAGCCAAACTTGAGGCTAAATTCATACCTAAGGATTACCAGATAAACATGTTCAGAAAGTTGTAGAACCTAAGACAGAGGAGTATGACAGTGAAAGAGTACACAGAAGAATTTTATAGGCTGAATATTTAGACTAGACAAAGGGAGAAGGATGATGAAAAAGTTGTCATGGATATAAATGGCTTGAGATATGAAATCGAGGACGATATTAGCATGATGACCATAAGGAAAGTGGAATATTCTTATCATATTGCATTGAAGGCAGAAGAAAAGTTGGCCAGGAACCAGAGTCAGTGAAACAAAAGCAGAGGCGTAAATAGAGGTAAGGGGATTGTTTATGATAAGGCACCGAAAAATAAGGATGAGAATGAGAAATCATATGGTCACCTTTAAAGGGGAGGAAGTTCTCAAAGAAGACCGTTTGGTGGGAGAAATTTTTTTCCTCGAGAAAGAGGAAGAGGTAGAGGAGGTGGAGTTAAATGTTATGCTTATGGAAAGATAGGACACATGTCTTGGGAATTCCCCGAGAGGAATAAAGAAGGAGGAGGAGAAGCACACATTTTTGAAGCTCAGAAGAATGTGGAAGCAGAATAAGTAGAAGGAGGACAAAATCTTATGATGAGGAAAGTTATTCTAAATCCAGAGAAATAAATAGAGGATTTGGTTCAACGAACGAGGTTGTTCAGGACTGCTTGTAAAACAAGGGACAAAGTTTGCAAGATGATCATAGACAATGGGAGAACTGATAATTTAGTATCTATAGAAATGGTGGAGAAGATGAAGTTGGAGACGCCTACACACCCAAGTCCATATAAAGTATTGGGGTTGCAGAAAGGACATCAGGTAATGGTAAGTCAACAATGCAAAGTTGAATTTAAAATAGGAGGCTATAAAGATGAGATTATGTGTGATGTAATTCCCATGGATGTTTGTCATATTTTGTTGGGGAGACCATGGCAGTTTGATAGGAATGTCATTCATGATGGGAGAAATAATACTTATACTCTGGAAAAAAATGGTAGAACCCACATGTTACTGCCAATAGAAGAGAAGAAAGAAAAAGAAGAAGCCAACACAAGAATACTTCTCATGAGTGGGAAGTAACTCTTGAAGGAAATCAAGAAAGATCAAGAAATGCAATTTGTTGTAGTGAGGAAGCCGATAGTTATCCTTACCAATACTTCCATGAATGATTTACCTAAAGAAATCCATGAATTGTTAGAGAATTTTGCTGACATAGTAGTGGATGAGTTACCTCACTCATTACCACCCATTAGGAGTATTATCCATCATATTGACTTGATTCCAGGAGCTAGCTTTCCAAATAAAGCAGCGTATAGGTTGACACCTTGAGAGAATGAAGAAGTTAAAAATCAAGTTCAGGAGTTGTTGGGTAAAGGTTTAGTCAGGGAAAGTCTAAGTCCATGTGCAATACCGACTGTATTGGGTCCAAAGAAAGATGGGGGATAGAGAATGTGTACAGATTCCAGAGCCATCAACAAGATTACCATCAGGTATAGATTTTCTTTACCTAGGATGGATGATTTGATGGATTGTTTGAGTGGAGCAAGCTATTTTTCAAAAATAGACTTGAAGAGTGGATATCATCAGATAAGAATGAGAGAAGGAGATGAATGGAAGACACCATTCAAGACAAATGAAGGTTTGTTTGAATGGCTAGTCATGCCATTTGGATTGAAAAATGCTCCAAGAACATTTATGAGGTTGATGAATGAGGTATAGAAGGAATTCATAGGTAAATTTTTCATTATATATCTAGATGATATATTAGTTTTCAAAAAAATAGACGAAGAACATGTAAATCATTTGACATTAGTGATGAGGAGGTTGCAACAGGAAAAGTTGTTAATAAACATGAAGAAAAGTTATTTTATGAAGACAGAAGTCATATATTTGGGTTTTCTTATTTCTTCAAATGAATTGAAGATGGATCCAGATAAGGTGAGAGAAATCAAAGAATGGTCATCACCAAGGAGCATATTTGAGGTGAGAAGTTTCCATGGGTTAGCAAGTTTTTATAGAAAGTTTATCAAAAAATTTAGTGGTATATGTGCACCCATAATGGACACTGTGACAAAAAAACATAAGTATTTTAATTGGACAGAGGAGGCTGAGAAAAGCTTCAAAGTGTTGAAAAAGAAGATAACAGAACAACCAATTCTGGTTTTACCATATTTTGGAAAAACATTTCAGGTGAGGTGTGATGCAAGTGGAATAGCCATTGGAGCAATTTTGAGTCAAGATAATAGGTCAGTTGCTTATTTTAGTGAAAAGTTGAATGACACTAAGGAGAAATATTCTACATATGACAAGGAGTTTTATGCAGTGATTCAAGCTTTGAATAAATGGAGACATTATTTAATTCCAAAAGAGTTTGTCTTGTATAGTGATAATAAAGCTTTGCAATTTATTACTAGGCAAGAGAAGTTGAATCAGAGGCATGGTAAGTGGGTAGAATTCATGCAGAATTTTACTTTTGTCACTAAACATGTTTATGGAAGTGCTAATAAAGTTGCATATGCTTTGAGCAGGAGGAGTTTGGTTATACAGGAATTTCAAGTGAAGACCTTAGGGTTTGAGCACCTTAAGGAAATGTATCAAGAAGATACATATTTTAAGGAGGCTTATGAAGCATATGAAACTCCTTTGTTGAGGGATAACAACTCATGGGAAAAATATTTAATCCAAGATGGATTGTTTTTCAAAGGAAGCCAATTGTGCATATTAAGATGTTCAATGAGAGATAACTTATTGAAAGAAAAACATAGTGGATATCTAGCTGAACATTTTGATCATGAAAAAACATTTGCATGACTGAGTAGCTTGTATTATTGGCCAGGTATGAGGGAAGATATGAAGAAATTTGTAGAACAATGTAATATTTGTCAACATGCAAAAGGGAAGAGACAAAATACTGGTTTGTATCAGCCATGTCCTATTTCAGAAAGGCCTTGGGATGCAATTAGTATGGATTTTGTATTGGGATTACCTAGAACCCAGAAAGGAAGTGGCTCCATATTTTTTGTGGTTGAAAGATTTTCTAAAATGGCACATTTCATACCATTCCAGAAAACAAATGATGCTACACACATAGACAATTTGTTTTTCAGAGAAGTTGTGAGATTACATGGATTTCCCAGAAGTATAGTCTCAGACACAGACACTAAGTTTGTAGGACACTTTTGGAGGACTCTATGGAAGAGGTTGGGAATTAATTTATCTTTTAGTTCAGCATATCACCCTCAGACAGACGGGTAGAATGAAGTGGTGAATGGGAGTCTGGGAATTTTTTTAAGGAGTTTAATAATTGAACAAGGTCATCAGTGGGATCAGATTCTGGCACAGGAAGAATTTTCATTTAACAATTCATTTAAAAGGAGCACTGGAAAAAGTCCATTTGAGATAATATATGGAAGACATCCAAGAGAGGTTGAAGAATTGAGAGAGTTGAAACAATATGAATTTAGGAGCGTTGGAGTAGAAGATTTTTCTACAGAAATGCAAAGACTTCATGATCAAGTTAAGAAACAGATACAGGATAGTAATCAAAAGTATAAGGACATAGTGGATCAGAAAAGAAGGGAAGTTCAATTTGAAGTGGGAGATGAAGTTTTATCTCATATAAGAAAGGAAAGGTTTCCAAGAGGAACATATAATAAGTTGAATATGAAGAAGATAGGACTATGCAATATCCTTAGAAGATTTGCAGCAAATGCTTATGAGATGGAGTTGCCAGACAATGTTGGGATATCACCAATATTCAACGTTGCAGATTTGTATCCTTATAATAGATATGACGCAGGAGAATTAGATTATTAGGAAGAGATTCAGTGGGAAGAACATATTCCCACAATTGAAAAACCTCAGATGGAGAAAATTTTGGAATAGAGAGTTGGAAGGAAAACCAGAAGAAAGATGCACCCTAAATATTTAGTGAAGTGGAAGGATCACCCAATGGAAGATTCAAGTTGGGTAACTGAACCTGATATTTTGAAGCATGGAAAAATAGTGCAAGAGCTCATGGATAGGAGTCCATGAATATTTTTGCCAGAGGAGTATGATGCAGGAGAATCGCTATCAAATCAAGAAAAGCGGAGGTGGAAGCAAACTCGACACTTCATGCCTTGAAAGAACTAAACCGACTCTTAACCAGCTTGGTAGCGGTGTGGAGATTTTTTGAATTTATCATTAATTAAATTAGTTGTATGTAAAGTCTGGCCACCGTTTGAAATGATGGAGCGATTGTAAATCCTTACACGGCTGTAAAATATTACAGGTGTAGGATATTTTCCCTGATTAATAATTAGGTTGCATTTAATTAAGTTGAGTAGGTAACCGCTAGAGTAGAAGGTGATAGAACTTAGATAGAAGGAAGAAGAGCGGAGAGATCTCTCGGTCCTTAGACAATTTGTTTGTGTGTGTCTGTAAGAAGATAACAGTTGTAATCATGTGTTTTTGAAATGAATAGAATAGAGGAAAATTCATCCAATTGTATAGTGTTGATATTGTTTTACAGTTTTACTATTGTTATGAATTTTGTGAATATATGAAGTTCATGGTGAATGAATAATTGAACAAGTTTCAAATGTTTCTCTTATATAAGTTATGCAAGGAGTGCATACCAAATGAAAGGAGTTCGTGTGTGGGGGAGTCTTTTGACTCAAATCTCAAAAGAGATAGCGTGGAACTTTTGCATGCAGAGTGTGCATATTAAGCACAACTGAATATGCGAATTATTTGACTTGGAGAAAACGTTGGAGAAATAATATGGGTTTTCTCATAATACGGTGAAGAGGTCAGTTGCAAGGAGTGCACTGGACCAGAAATCGACTAAGTGTCGAATAAATCCCTTTGAGGAATTAAAATTTTGAAAGAAGAACAAGTACGCAGGATTTAGTGGGAGAAATCCTTCAGAAGAAGAAATTTTGAAAGATGGACAAGATTAAGGGTTAATATCCATGCGGGAGGAACTTAACCATTTTAGACTGTTAGATCTTGGAGAATTTGTGCATTGATTAGTCATGAGGATATTTCATAATTTCGCAAATCGGAATATTGGAAGTGAAAATCTCTGATACACGAAGTCACGAAATGGATCTCGACTGTTGGTTGCGAGAGAGATAAGGATTGTCGATTATCCAAGGAGAATTTGTAATTCACGAGTCGGGAGGAAGGAGGTTAACTATCACCCAACTTCGCATAATGTGAATTCCTAAAATGCACGAAGGATTGAGCCCCAGGTTCTAGGCGGAGGTCACACAGATGGGATTTAAGGGAAGGAGCTAGCATTCGCTAAGCTCTATTTGGAGTTCGAAAGGTCGAAGAGTCGGGTTGACTCACAATGGAATACATGAGGTTGTGAAGTGAAAAGCACCTTTCATTTAGGCATGTGGTCACCGTCGGTGGTCACGTGGAGGGGAAGCTTGCGCCTAGTGCTAGTTCACTGAGGTGGATTTTCGTAAAAGGACATGTGGTTTTAGTCATTGAAGGTTCCAAGTGGGGACCCGAAGCGCCATTTTGTCTCATAATCTTGAAATATCCTAGACCAGGAGGTCGTGTAGCCCTTGGAGAGAAGGGGGTCTACACCAACTAGTTGCCTCAATGGGATGTAAGCTACATCAGATGGATGTAAAGATAGCTTTTCTCAATGGTGATATAGAAGAATAAGTCTATATTGAACAACCAGAAGGTTTTGTTATACACAACTAAAAATCTCATGTTTGCAGATTGAAGAAATCCCTGTACGGTCTAAAACAAGCCCCATGTGCTTGGTACGAGAAAATGGATGGTTTCTTGATGAGTTTGGGTTTTAACAAAAGCACAGCCGACCCAAACTTATATTACCGCTTTAATGGAAGTGAATGTTTGATTCTAGTTCTATATGTGGATGATCTTTTCATCACCGTCTCAGAAAGACTCATTGTTGAATGCAAATAGGCATTAACTGCCAATTTTAAAATGAAGGATTTGGGACAAATGCATTATTTCTTGGGACTAGAAGTATGGCAGAGATGAGACGAGATTTTCCTAAGTCAAGGAAAATATACCCTGGAGATTCTGAAAAGATTCAAAATGACAGACTGTAAATCCATGTCAACTCCAATGGTAATGGACCTAAAGAAGATGAATTCCACTGATTCAGGAGACGTAGATCCACATTTATATTGACAGCTTATTGGATCCTTGATGTGTATAGTTAACACCAGACTATACATTTGCTATGTTTTAAATGTGCTTATCCATTTTATGAGACAACCAAGACAGATACATTGGATAGCTGCAAAACACGTATTGAGATACTTACAAGGCACAATTAGTTATGGCCTAAGGTATGCAACAAGCGTGGACCTAAGCCTGGAAGGGTATGCTTATGCAGATTAGGAAGGAAGTGCAGTAGACATAAAAATCACCTCAGGTTGTTGCTTCATCCTAGGTTCAACCATGGTTTCCTAGTGTAGCAGAAAAAAACGCTCTGTGGTTTTGAGTACAACAGAGGCAGAATACATTGCACTAAGCATGGCAGTTTTTGAAGCTGTATGGCTTCACAAAATTTTCACCGACTTGTTCGATCATGACATGGATCTGAATATCATTCATTGTGACAACCAGAGTTGTGTGAAGCTCTCAAAGAATCCAATATTTCATGACAAATCAAAACATATTGAAATCAAGTAACACTATATTAGAGACATGGTGTAGAGGAAGATAGTTCATGTTCAGTATCTTTCCACTCATGAACAAATTGTTTGTATATTCACTAAACCATTTTCCAAGACAAAGTTCAAGTATTTCCATGAGAAACTTGGCCTAATGGAGAATGCCTCCCTAGCTGAGAGGGAGTGTTGATGAATACAGATATAGGAGACATCCTCCAGCTTACAAACCTATGAGATGTGGAACATAACGGCTATGTGAAGCCTTTCTCTCAGCTTAAAAACCTGAGAGAAATCCCCTAAGAAGGGTTTGTGGTTCTAGCCTGGGACAGAGCTAGGAACATAGAGATGATCTCCTCCATGACATGAGAGAGAAGAACTCCAGATGATTATCCAATGGAAAAATGATCTGTTGAGTTAGGACGTGCCTGTGGCTGAGCACAAGGTGAACGTGGGAAATCCCAAAAGAGTTGAGCACATCATCATGTGAAAAAAAATGAAGATGATGTGATGGAATCCTCTAAGCAGCAGAGTTGATGAGAAGACTCCAGATGATTCTCCTGTTGGTGGCAGTGGGAAAGCAAATTTGTAGAGTGGACGTGCCTTTGGACGAGCACAGGTGAACGTGTGAAGATCTGGTTCATTTGTGTAATGCAATGAATCAGAGATTTGACATCCCTATGGATGTGCCCCTAGTGGATGAGAATTAATGGGTGTGTCATATCCTTTGTTATATATTGTTCAAGATTCAGACCTACTTGTAACCCTAGTTATTATGTAAAGAGTATAGGTTGGCCCTATGTTAATATGATTAATATAAATAAGATAATTAATACTTTGAATATTAATGATAATAATAAATATAATAATAAGTATATTTGACTTAGAGAGGTCGGCCTTGTTATTCCATTAGACACCCTTGTTAATTGGTCAAATTCTAATATAAGTAGGAGATGATTCTCCATTGTAGAATCATATCCTTCTTGTGTGTTTTGGAAATTTCAGCAAGTACTTCTCTTTGGAAAAAGTGTGCACCTCTCTTGGGCGCTAGTCTTCTAGGGCTTAAGCACCCTCTTGTGTGCTAAGTCATTCTTGGTGGTGAAAGGTATTTCTCTTGAAGAATATAGCAAAGGATTTGGTTGGGTTTTTCTCCCTTGTTGAGAAGGGTTTCCCAGGATATATCTTGTATTCTTGTGCATGGTGTTTCTTCTTGTGATCTTGGTTGCTGCAGTATTCTTTTTTATGGTTAATACATGATGAAATTTAAATGAACTACATGCTTAACATAGCTTAAATAAATTCAACATATCCAACCATTCATCACCATATTTCGCGCAAAATCAAAATGAAAAAATTGTCGGAAAATAGCCAAAAGATAAAACTTTTAAACTACTGCCAAAACTACATGACGTCACGTGCAAGAAGCGTGGATCAACCACTACATACAGGCATACAATATGAAAACATGTAATCTCTCAATCTGATTACACTATCTGCCTTTATACATGGTCACTCGCATCTTCGGCATTTGCAGCAACGCCATCGGTGCTCAAGTTCAATTCACTGACTGTTTCATCCAGTATGAGCAACACAACTTTTAATATATATATATGTGTGTGTGTGTGTGTGTGTGTGTGTGTGTGTGTGTGTGTGTGTGTGTGTGTGTGTGTGTGTGTGGCATTGTTCGATTTCAACTCACTGATTGTTTCATCCAGTACGAGAAACACAACTTTTAATATATATATATATAACGATTTTGCACAATAATAATGTCTTATAGATCCATATATCCATCCACCACATCTCATCGACTATCCATAGTTCTATCAAATAAAACTAAAACTCGCTTTGTCTAGAGAATCTGAGTGTTATCTCAATAGCTTGTTTGTCAAATAATGGGTCACACACAATTCATTTTTGTTAATAAAAAAACTATTGCACATTATGTTTTTGGTCATTCTTTAGTTTTAACAAATAACATCTTTATAAGAATCATCGCTTCAAGTGGTTTTCCTAATTATATTTTAACAAGGTTGCATGGTAGAATTACTTGTCATGGTTGCAAGACAACTAAGAAACACTTGGGATTTTTCAATATTGGTGGCCCTCTTGCATAAGCTACTAGTTGCAGTAGCACATCATAAATGTAATTTGAGCTACTAGTTGTAGTCACACATCATAAATTTAAGTTGTACTAAGGTAGCCACATCATCAACAATCATCTCTATCCTTAATGTTGCTATTGTTTTGAGTTAAATGTGATGCAGTTGTCTAGTTAATCATCCAATCCATCACATACATGTTGGATTTTTAAAGCCACAGATTAATTCCACAACAGAAAACCAAAGAAAAAACATACACAGATTCAATCACACAGGAGACAATAGTTTATGTGGTAAAACCCTCCTTCACCTCATGAGGGAAACATCCACGGGTCAATGGCAACGAAATTCTTATTCTTCAATAAATCGGAGATTACAACCAGCTGCCTGGAGAGGGCTTGAAGCCCCTTGCTCAATATTTGTCTCTCAGGCACACATATTTAAACAATTCTCCCACAGTTACAATGAAACTAATTCATTAATTATACATTCTAACTTAGGTTGTCTTATCTCAACCAAAATATGAATAATAGGATCTAGATCCACATCCTGTGGGGATTTGTTGTCACCATTTCAACAATACATACCTGCGGATAGCAAAATCTTGTTATATTTACATTGACATCCAATAAATAGAAATGGCTTTAGCTAAACTTTCTACTTTTTGGGTTTTTTGGCAGGAATTGGTCAGGCATGTAAATTTAGACAAAATATCTATTTTTTGTTGTTTAAATTTTCTTTCTGAATGCATAAATGGATTCAGCGTGATGAAAAACCCTGGAACACTCAGATTATACAAACTTAACTACTCAAATCTACAGATCCAACCAAAAAGTAGATCGTTTAGACTACTGCAGCCAAAATTTACCTTGAAGAGAGGGCTTTGAAACCTTACTTATCAAACTATAAGCTTTTATAGATGAAGAGCACTCAACCTCAAACTCCATTTGATATATCACTTTTAGTCGGTAATGTGCTCTGATGAATTTTCGTTTCAAGTACACCCTGCTTTTCATAATTTGGTTGAATTTTAGTAGATTGGTATGCCAGAAACACTCACATGAGTTATAACAAACATTAGCAAAAAATAGATCAAAAACTTTTATTATCTCCAAAAGTAGTTCACATCAAAAACCGTTATGAAAGATTGTGTCAATCTTAGCAAACTGACCACTGCAAACCTAACATATCCAAGAAACATTGGATGCAAAATCTTAGAAAATTGATCGTTGCAAACATAATATTTTCAACTAACATTGGAGGCTTCTGGAGAAAAATTACCACTGAAGTTCCAATCCGTTGATCAAATGGCAGTGGCTTATAGAGGCGTATGGTCCTAATTCTTCAAGAGAAAAATAGGTTTAGGGTTTTTTTTGTTTCGTGTTGTAATTTTTTTTTTTAAGAAATGAATGAAAATATTAGAGAAATGGAATAATCTATTGGAGAAATAGGATGTTGATTATCAGAAACAATCATAAGAAATGGTTCATTTCTAGCAAAATTGTTTGTGAATGATATATAATATATTTTTCAAAAAATTATTTCAGTGATTGTTATTGTTGACATTAGTGTTACCTGTAAAATTTTAGAATATAAGATGTTACCACTGGGATTTTAACAACAAGTATAGATGTAAACCTCTTAATATTTTAAATTGGATTAAGAAAGGCTGAATTACTCAAATCAAATTACAAAATAGATTAAAAAATTAAATATTAAATATAAATTTTAATTCATATTGAATGAAATATACCTTAAATTTATGGTGAAACAATGATGTAACTAGTTATTTCACATGGTTAATTTTTACTATGGTGAAATTGTGATGGCACTCCACATTTTTAAATACAAAATTCTAAATTATGGTAAATGTAAACTTTTAAATTATGGCTAATCTCCTTGTCATTGATTCCTCTCCTAGTTTCACAAGGCTCTCCTTGTAGCCGATCCATAGGGACTCGATCGAGAGTTCCTTGTACAAGATTCAGCAAGATGGAGAATGACATCAGTGAATTCATTGACATCATGGAGGTTGTATGCATGGTGTTTATCCAATCTTATAAGGACTAACATATATATTTCAATCTTATAAGGACTAACGGATATATTTCATGACATATATCCACTCTTTGGTTATGTTTCCCTCATGGTGTTTATCCAATCTTACAAGGACAACAAATATCTTTCATGACCTAAAGACACTCTTCGATTATTTTTCCCGCATACCATATTCTCTTATTTTCACTAGGTTATGTATGCAATTGTATGAAGGAGAGTATCAAATAGCTCGAGAATCCCTTGATGAGTTCTTTAATGGATGAGTATTTTTTGTTCAATATGTACTATGGTACATTCCTTCAGAAGCGGAAAGATAAAAGGCCTCTTGGTGCAAATCTTAGAACTCTCATTTGTATATGAAAAATCACTTGCAGATTGTGGAACTTTGTCTTGTTAATGTGCTTGTTAAGGGTTTTCAAAATGAAGAGCTTGTTCTGAAGTGGTTATAGAACTTCAACATATTGGAGGAAGGAAAGTAGGAAATTGCACTTAAGAGAAAATAAGTTTCAAGGCTTCCATAATCAAATATGTTCAAATAATTTCCCATCCTTTTTCCATCCATGAAGAGGAATCATCTCAAGAAAATGCTCATTCCCTAAACAACAAAGAAATTGAATTCTTACAGATGAGAAAATATTTGTCTAGAAGCAAATAGCTTTTAGAAATTGTTGACATTTGTATAGGTTCCAAGCACAATTCAATGGTTTCAAGGTTGTCAAATTCAGTTCAATCATTTTCCTTGTGGTTTTTTGCACTCAACCAATCTAACTAGCTATTCTACAAACAAGCGAGGATTTCTTACTCAACACTAGGAGGGAAAGGAAGGTTAGTCGGTCTTTATATCCACAACAAGGAAGGCCAATATCAAGTCTCTTGAACTAAAAGGGAAGGCCAATTTGTCTCTCTTGGAAATCTAGTCTCTTTGTAGTAGGCGAGAGGGAATTCTCTTTGGAAGAAAGGTTGTTATCTATATAACTAGGCAAGGAAGGTAAAGATTTCTCCAAGAAATTGAGGGGAGATATGTCATCCATTCATTAGAGGGATTTTATCTTAATTCTACAGCCTCTTTCCTAATCACTTTTCTATTCTACATCATCAATTCAACTTCAAATGTTGACCTATAAGACCAAAGTACTCAATCATCCAAGAAACAAAAGATTCAATCACGATCTTCATGTTGTACTCAATAAAAATGTCAAAGTGAAGGACTACCTCTACAGACTCGACCAAGAAGCAGACAACATGAAAATCTTTGTTGGACCATGGAAGGGCATAATTGACAACCTATTTGTTGGCAAATTTCTCGGATATGATGGTAATTAATTCATTGATTCCTCTTCCCATTATTTTTCATAATAATTTAAAAGTATTTATGTTAGATTTTATAAATATGGATTTCCTATTTGCAGCAGACATTGTATTTTCTTACATAAATAAGGCGATGAGGTCATTTGATCATTTGTAGGGACACTATTATATTTCCACGACCTTTCTGGTACTATGTCCTTGAACCCTTTTATCACACAAATTGTAGGTTGGGAAAAGGCCGACCCAATCCACAAGATGGAGACAACTATGGGAACAAAAGAGTCAATCCCGATCTTCATGTTCTACTAAATAAAAATATCAAAGGGAAGGACTACCTCTACAGACTTGGCCAAGAAGTAGACAACATGAACATATTCATTGGACCATGGAAGGGCATAATTGGTGACCTATTTGTTCGCAAATTTCTCAAAAATGATGGTAATTAATTCATTGATTCCCCTTCACATTCATTTGCACAATAATTTAAAAGTGTTTATGTTAGATTTTACAAATATGGATTTCCTATCTACAACAGACATTGTATTTTCTTACAAAAAGAAGGTGATGAGATCATTTGATCATTTGCAGGGAGACTATTATATTGCCACAGGATTTCTAGTACTATGTCCTTGAACCCTTTTATCGCACAAATTGTAGGTTGGGAAAAGACTAATCCAATACACAAGATGGAGAGAAATATGGGAACACCTACCCACTGTCACCGTAGGTAAGTACTCCCCTCTCTTTAGTGAAGGACAAATCCTACACAAGGGGGGTATCATGGGTGACACTAGGGGAAAAATGAGATGGAAAGTGGAGTAATGGAATATGATACCCCTATAGGTCAATATAAGAAGTGGAAGATGATTTGGAAACAATTCTTGGTGATGGTTAATGTTTTCCAAATTCTTGAGTACCTGTAGAATAGAATTGTACATGCCCGAGACAAGAGAAAGACAAGTATACAAGCCCAATATTCCAATGGAAAAGCAAGTGAATCTTGTTGTCCTAATTTACATCAGTAAACATATATATATATATATATATATATATATATATATATATGTCATAAATGAAATCAATTATTTACTATAGAAATAACCATCAAAATTATTGAATAAGTATTGGACAACAAAGCACTAAATCAACAAACAACTTTCCAATATTCAAGCACAAACTTTGATGGTTAAAGAGGGCTGCTAGATAGTGTTTTCAGATATTTTTTATAGCAGTCTTATGGCTGTAGAAAACATTTTCTACAGCAGCAACTTTCAGCCGCCAAAAATCATAAGTAAACCACCCAAAAGATGCACAATGACTAGCAGATTATTACGGCAGCTTCTTAGCAATTTCTAACGGTTGAAAAGTGAGTAAGAGAAAGAAGTTTAGATGAGTTTGTTGCATCCCTAATGGCTGTAGGATAAATTTTATAAAAGAAATAAGATGTCCTTGACCAATCAAAAAGCCCTAGTGGCTTGAGCAAGCTATTAAGGCAAATAATTGATTCCACTTTAAACAATTTGAATATCTCATAAAATCACTCATTCCAATGCAGTAATTTATTTCTCCAATGCAATTTTCAGATTAGTGATTTGTATCTATTAGGTAAATATAGTCTTGGATGTAAGAGTTATATCCACAATATAACTAGGGGCATAAGATATTTTACTCCCTATAGCATGCAAAACCAACTAAGGTGAGGCTAGTAGGGTGTAAGATCTTTTACTTCTCCTAGTAACCTTGTAAATAAATGGCTTATCAACTAGTAAATAACATGAACCTTGGTGGAGGGTGTATTCCCTTATACTCCTCCAAGGGTTTGAGACAATATTATCAATGAACTAGAAGAAAACACCAACAAAATGTAGAAATTTCCTTACCAATTCCAAAAAATGTGAGATCAAACCCTAGTTTACCAAGCAATGTCCATCCATAAGCAAGAGAACAAGTCTCCAAGAGGTGTGCACCACCTTAGCTCCACAATATACCATAAAAAAATACAAATAATGTTGCACAAGAGAGAGAGATAATCCAAATTTCCCAAGTAGGGCGCAAATTTCATCCAAGTAGTCTTCTCTAATGAGAGAGCTATGTTCAAATGAATTGAAATTGATCCTTATAAAAAAATTCCTAAAAAGTGTTTGTCCACATAAATTTATGGTAAACCACAAAGTAAGGATGCCAACTCCCTTTACTTTTCCCCTTTACAAAACAATTTTAAGTTTTCATGTTAAGAAAACCTTAAAAATGTGACGTCAACCCCTTCTAGGGTGACATCTTGGTCATTTGGCAAGACGATGAGCTTGAGGATGAAATTGTTGGGCCTCAAAAGGCCTTCAATTCATGCATTGGGGTCTTATCTCCAAGGTACATGGGATATTCCTCATCAAAAGTTCCAAGTGTCCATCAAACATCACATCACCACCAAAACCCTAGCCCTAGGGTGACGTCAAGCCCTCCAAGATGATGGTTTAGTCTCCAAAGGAAAATTGTTGAGCTTGCAAGGGCTAGCTGAGGTCCTCCAAGGTCTCTTCCTTTGCCTCCAAAGGAAACGTTCATCTCCTATGTTGGACAATTGGTTTGGACAATTGGTTTTCATTGATGTCAACCCTTGGAGAGTGATATTGGAGATTGATGTCAACCTTTAGATATTGATTTCAACCCTTGGAGAGGTCAAGAGATGTTGGAAAATCGATTGAAATTGATGATGAGTTAGTGGGGTGCATTTGAAGAAGCCTACATGTAGCCCCGGAGGTGTGGTTATGGGACCCTAATTTTGTTGAGAAATATGGACATGAAGGATAGTGTAATTTTAGGTAAGACTATCATAGATGGATATTACACATCGTGTCATTTCAGGTGCTATGTGGAATGCCACATGGCTCCTCACGGTTAGGGAGATGTGACGTTGTAAAGTTGTAATCCCCAAAGAGTGGTCAAGAATCCCCTAGTTGGTTACAAGTATTGGTGAAAATGTAAAGTGGTTGTAACAAGAACCCCCTAAGTTAAGGAAAGATGTTACCTAGCAAAAGTATAAATACACCTCAAGGAGACTCTCATAAATACATATACACATACATTGAATATATATCTAGTGAAATTGTTATGGTATAGTGATAATGTTATGGTATAATATTTTGGTCTATTGGTGAATATGAAGAAGTGAGGTCTGAGGTAGAAAAGGGAAGATAAAGAAAAAAATAAATTTTTGAGGTCATCAATGAGTTGTAACAAGAAGGGAATGAACACTCAGAGTTGCAGCAATAAGGGCATGGACACCCTGAGTTGCAGCAAGAAGGGCACAGACACTCAGAGTTGTAGCAATAAGGGCGCGGACACTCAGAGTTGTAGTAATAAGAGAGCGAACACCTGGAGTTTTAGCAAGAAGGGTGTGGACACCCAGAGTTGCATCAATAAGGGCACAGACACTCAAAATTGTAGCAATAAGGGTGTGGACACCCATAGTTGTAGAAAGAAGGGCGTGGACACTCAGAGTTGCAGCAATAAGGGCAAAGACACTCAGATTTGCATAAATAAGGGCACAGACACCCATAGTTGCAACAAGGACAAATTGTATCTTGGATGGTATGGCATATGTGTATGTCATGTCTTGGAGGTCCTTGTGATACATAGTGCATGGTTTCATATGGTTGAGGTAATATTGTTACATGCTTGTGACATACTCTTGGTACTTGATAGATGGTTGTTATGGTTCATTGTTAGAGGCACATCTTTTTGAAATTGGCATATACATGAGGCTTATCTTATGTTACATGGCATGATTGAGAGTGATATGGTTTATTGTTGAGACACATTTTATGGTATATGGTTGAGACATATTTCATGGTATATGGTATGGTACATGGTATGTTGCATGTACATGGTTGATACATGGTATGGTACATGGTTGACAATTGAGGCATATGGTACAGGTTGAGGTTCATGGTTGATGCATGGTTTGGTACAGGTTGAGGTGCATAGTTGATGCACGGTTTGGTATAGGTTGAGGTGCATGGTTTATGTAGGGTTTGGTATAGGTGTTGGTGCATGGTTGATGCATAGTTTGGTACAGGTGTTGGTGCATGGTTGATGCACGGTTTGGTACAGGTGTTAGTGCATGCTTTATGCACCTATTGTGATACAAGTTGTGGTACATGGTTGATGATTGGTATGGTACAGGTTGATGGTTTGATACATGCTTTGGTACATGGTTGAGACACATACCCTGTGATGGTATCTTGGTGATGATGGTATGTTGGTGATCTTGGCACATTCTTCATAGAGGCATGTGTTGGTGATGTTGGAAATCTAGTTGAGAGGTGTCCTTGGTATATGATCCATGTGAGAGGATTTGGTTGAGTATCGGTGACAGTGACAAGTTGGACAGGTTGACAGTGACAGGTTAACAGGTTATAGGTTGATGTGACAGTGATACTGGCAGTGGCAATGACAATGACAGTGACAGTGAGAGTGAGAGTGATAGTGGCAGTGATTGTGGTAGCGACAGTTGGTCTACACGTATACTTCAGGGTAGCAGGATAGAGAAAGGAAAGGGGGTTGTAGCCTCCTTCTGATTGGAGTCGGAGAATCAGGGATTTGGAGCTTCCTTCAAGTTGGATCCTGAGAACTAGGTGGTTGTACCCACCTTCTGGTTGGAGCTAGAGAACCCAGGGGGTTGTATCCTCCTTCTGGTTAGAGCCAGAGAATTCAGGGATTTGTAGCTTCTTTCAGGTTGGAGCCTGCAAATAGGGGGTTGTAGCCTCCTTCCAGTTGCAGCTGAAAAATTGGGAAGTTGGTGCTTCCTATGAATGAATTCTTGGTATATATAAGAAATCATTATGTGGTTTTTTCCCATTTGGGTTTCCACGTAAATACTGGTGTAATGTGTATTTGATGTGATGTTTTTTATTTGATGTTGGTTATGATTATATGCTCATGATATATTGAATGAAAACATAGATGATACATTGATGATAAATTGTTGAACATTGTTGTCAAAGTGAAAGAATATATATTGTGGTTAAAAGTGGTATAAAGTGATCATATTGATTCACCCCCCCTCGGTATTCCAACAATTGGTATCAGAGCAGACTCCTTTAGGAAATATTTTAACCATTGGAAGAAAGATCATGGAGAGAAACAATTTATATAAGAATGGAATACCACGGTTTAATGGACGAAACTATGCATTCTGGAGTAGAAGGATGAAAATATATGTTCAAGCACAGGGATTTGATGTTTGGAAATCAGTAGTAGATGGATACAAAGATTTTTCCACTCCTCCAACAGATAATGATGAAAAGAAACTCAGTCAAAATAATTTGAGGGATAAAAATTATGTCCTGAATGGTCTGGTTGATTCATTATATGTCAAGGTTATACATTTTGATTCTACAAAGAAAATATGGGACAAAATTTAGAATGTTTATGAAGGGGAAGCTAAAGTCAAGGAGTCCAAGATTCAAACTTATAGAGGTCAATTTGAACAGTTGAAGATGAAGGAAGATGAAAACATCGCAGCTTACTTTTTAAGAATTGATGAAATAGTGAATGCAATTAAAGGATTGGGAGAAGAAGTTGACGAATCTATTATTGTTCAAAAAGTATTAAGATATCTTCCAATGAAATTTGATCCTAAGATTTCAGCACTAGAAGAAAGACAATATATTAGTATGATAAGCATGGATGAGCTACATGGAATATTTACAACTTAATAAATGAGAACAGTACAGGAAAATCCATCCATAGAAGAAGTAGCTTTTAAAGCATCCAGAAGGACAAAGAAGAATAAAATTCTCAATTCAAAGCCAAATTGCAGTTGTAGCAATGATTAAGATGAGGATGAAGAAATGGCCAACTTTGTAAGGAAGTTGAAGAAAGGAACCAACAAGTACAAAGGTATGCTTCCCTTAAAATGTTTTGATTGTGGTAAAATTGGTCATTTTTCAAATAAGTGTTCTTATGCTAAGAAGTTGGATAGTGATGAAGAGGAAGATCCCAAGAAAGAAAATAAATATCAAAAGGGAAGCAAGAAAGATAAAAGGAAAGTCTTCAATAAAAATATCTACTCAAGAGAAGAAAGTTCTTCATATGATGAAGGTGATGAAATCGACAGTGACTCAAAGAAAGTACTATTTATGGCTATGGAAAATAAGAAAAAAAAATGAAGAAGGTGAAGTGGATCTTGAGGCAGAATTAATCAGTGCTTTAACTAAGATGAAGAAAGAAAGGAATAAAAAAAATAATTCAAAGAAGAAAACATCTATTTGAAAATACAACTTGAAGAAGGAAAGAGAAAGGAAAAAGTATTGCAGATCCAAATGATAAAGAAAGAAAACGAGTGTGAGAAGCTCGAAAATAAAATTGTGGCATTGAGAGTTGAAGTCAACAATATCAACAAGAACTTTAAAAGATTTCAAGTGTTATAAAACATTCTCAACAATCAAAGTCCATACAGTGAAAAATATGGACTAAAATACAAGAATGTTCATTTTGAGGAAGGTTCAATCTCCATGACGAAAGCAACAGAACAAAGGAGTTATGCAGAAGTTCTCAAAGGAAGGAATCATGGTCAACAAGAATCAGAAAGGAATGAATACATAAGACCTTCTACATTCATACATCAAAGAAGCTTCAATCATTGTTAAAGAAACAACCAAAGAGAAGATCTTGATCATCCAAGGAATAATTACATAAGGACTACACCAAAAAGAATATCATTCACTCCCAGGTATGTAAAATTATTTTATGTTCATTGTTTTATTATACTAACTTTGGACATAAGGTTGCAAATTGCAAGGCTTATGAAAGAAATGTTCACACCAAAAAATATTGTGTGGCCCCATGTGACATTAAATGTTACAAGTGCCATAACTATGGACACATAGCTTGTGGTTGTATAAGTGTGATAAATCCTCACATGAAATAAAATACTGATGACATATACAAGATGGCTTCGAAAATAAGTGAAGAACAAGAACAACAGGTAAATGAAGAACAGATCCAAGGAATCGTACTTATAGGATTTGCAACAACACAAGATCATGATGAATTTACAGAAAAAGAGGAAAGTGTCATAATTCAGGCAGAGGATAAATAAGAATATGTCATAACTTAGGATGATGACATAATTCAGAAAGAGGATGAAGAGGAAGATGTCTCCACAGATGAAGAGGAAAATTACTATGTATCTGAGTGGGTATTTTTCTGAGCCATATGGCTTGGAGGCTCCCAGTAAATATGTATATGTATCTTGAACAGGGGGATTCCATGCAGTAGACACTATGGATCAGGAACCATATTTTGAACAATATCGAGTGTTTACAAAGACATATTCATAGAAGTCATATAGCATAATTTTATGATTTTGGTGCACATATGTATTCAGGCAGGGATATCTTCAGTACGGGTTGTTCCAGAGATGCAGAGTTTGATGAGAAGATATATCATATCAATGGACATATTTTGATTCGATCTAATAAAAAGGAACATGTGATGATCAGGTGTAGTATATTCAAGGGAAGTCTTCAGAATGGTACAGTGATAGATGGGTCAACATTGTGGACAGTTAAGTAGCAGGGTTATGAATAGTTTGTGACATGTGGACAGAGATGGATTCGTGAGATTCTTAGCAAGTACAGAGAGCATGGGTCAAAGAAGATTCATAGCATTGGATTTACAATTGGAATCAATGGAATAAATTGGAATCATATAAGAAAGCAGTGAAAGGCATAGAAGAATAGGGAAAGAGAAACCGTCGGCAGAATCTATATCATCAGAAGGACATTGTTGAACAATATGGTCAAGTGAACATGATGAGTAAATGAAGAAATCAAATTTTGAATGATTTTTATATATGTCAGTGAAATTAAAGAGAAAGCACCAATGAAAAACAAATATCACTGGAAGAGAGGAAAGGAAACATATACAGATAGCCCTACATTGATCTACATATTATAGAAAAGTCAAGGGAAGAAAAATCATCAGAGGGATAGATCCAGAAAGGAATATTAGTAGCATACAGATAGGGAGACATAACCACAGGGGGAGTTATTATTTTTCCCATGATTGGTTAGAGTAGGTACAGTATCAACAGGAGACATATCGACGGGGGGAGTTAACCTTTGGTCAAATATGAAGAGAAATAATATAGGCATGAAGACAGGGAAAGCATCCCGAAGGGAAGTGTTAGAAAAATAGGATCGTGGAAAAATAAAATAAAATAAATGAAGAAATAAAACATAAAATATACATAATACAATAGAGACATAGATATATGTGGTTCACCCAGTGTGGGATACGTCCACTAGAGAAATTTCCAGGTCCTTCCTTTCTATTATCCAACAAAATGAAGGGATACAACCTACATCACACCTGTTGTAACTTCCTCTTCTTTCTCTCATAGTTTCCTCTCTCATAATACAATATTTGTAATGATACACTGATGCAATACAATTCCCTCATAAAATAGGGTTGCCTTCTAGGGAAAAAAAAACCTAACATAACTTCTACCATCATATCTTCGACCTTATAATGAATGGTCCAAATTTACTATGAAATTACAATATACATTTACAAGGTAATTTTTCCTTCAGGGGCCCGCTTGCCCTCGAACCCCCCAACCAGGGGGATGAGCCCCATGGACCCCATAGGGGGGGAAGCCCCCCCTACAACCCCCTCATGTGGAGGGGTGTATATTCTTCATGATGTATAAACATGGCTCAAAACAAAGACCTTTGAATCAAGAAGATAAGCAAGCTCCACAACCAACAATCTCCCACTTGGGGACTAATCACAACAACTCCATTGTTGTTGTATCTACTGGACGATGATCCTTCTTGGACCTGGAAAATTTCTCATCTTCACCTTCATGCTTGAAGACCAACTGAAATGGAGAAGGAACCCAATTTCTCCCCGGTTACTTTCTTTGTTAACATGTATGCAGGATTCTAGCTAGTATGTATCGTTTCCAACTTCAAATGTCCATCTTCCAAGACAAATCGTATGAAATGGTACTTGATCTGTATATTCTTAGTATTTGAATGTAAGGTTGAGTTATTTTCAATATGAATGGCACTCTCACTATCATAGTACAACCTACTATTCTCTTGTTTCTTTCCCAGTTCCTCCATAAACCTCTATAAAAAAATCATTTATTTACTAGCCTCTATAGCAACAACATACTCTACTTTTGTTGTTGAAAGTGAAACAATATTTTGCAGTTTTGAAATCCAACTTATTGTTGTTCCACCTACAATAAAAACATACCCTGTGGTGCTCCTCTTTTTATCTCTATCACCTACCATATCTGAATCAACATATCCCTGTAGAACAGTGTTTGAACCTCCAAAACATAATGCATGAATAGAAGTACCTTTCAAATACATGAGAATCCACTTTATTTCCTCCCAATGTTATTTACCTGGATTGTTCATATACCTACTGACAACTCCCACTGCATGTGCAATATCTGGTCTTGTGCAAACCATCGCATACATCAAGTTGCCAACTCTTGATGAATAAGGGACCTTGGACATGTATTCTATCTAATATCGTGTCTTGGGACACATTTCTTTGGTTAATTTGAAATGGTTGGTCAAAGGTGTACTAACTAGCTTTGCATTCTGCATTCTAAACCTCTCCAACACCTTCTCTATGTACTCACCTTGAGACAATGTCAAATTGCAATCTTTCCTATATCTTGTTATTATCATACCAAGGATTTTCTTTGCAGCACCCAAATCCTTCATCGCAAATGAATTATCTAATTTATTCTTGAGAACATTAATATCCTGCATATTAGACCATGCAAAAATCATGTCATCTACATACAATAGCAAGATAATATTGCTTCCATTTTCTAGCTTTTTAAAATAAACATAGTGATCATAATGACATATATTATAACCTTGTTCTGTCATAAACCTGTCAAACTTCAAATACCATTTCCTTGGAGCTTTCTTTAGGCCATACAATCTCTTCTTCAACCTGCATACCAAATTTTCCTTCCCTTTGACCTCATACCCCTGTGGCTACTGCATATAAATCTCTTCCTCCAAATCCCCATGGAGAAAATTTGTTTTTACATCTAACTGTTCAAGATGTAAATATTCTACTACTACGAGACTTAAAATAGTCCCAATTGAAGTCATTTTAACAACAGGAGAAAATGTTTCATCAAAATCTATACACTTCTTTTGTGCAAACCCCTTTACAACAAGTCTAGCCTTGTACCACTATTTGCCTCCATCTTCTTCCTTAAACTTGTAAACCCATTTATTCTGAAATTTTCTTTTTCCTGTGAGCAACTAAACCAAATCCCAAGTCTGGTTATTTACCAAGGAATCCATTTCCTCTTTCATGCCTTGCTCCCACTTATTTTCAGTGTCAACCTGCATTTCCTCTTCATGACATTATGGTTCACCAGAATCAATGAACAATAAATAATACAATGAAGGAGAGAATCGTTCAGGGGGTCTACTTAACCTAGTAGATATTCCAGCTACACTTGATTTTAAGGTACTTGTTGCTCTTGTTGTTGTACATTTTTATTTTCTGGTACCTTTGGACTTTCTTTTTTAGTGATCTCATCAAGCAATGTGTACTCTGGTTTTTCTTTTTCTTGTTTCTTTCCCTGCAATTGATCTTTGTACATGACCTTCTCATTGAATATGAAATCTCTACTCCTAATGATTTTTTGATTTTCATAATCCCATAAGCGATAACCAAAATCATTAACACCGTATCCAATAAAGGTACACTTCTTGGATTTTGCCTCAAGCTTTGTTCTATTTTCTTTATCAATATGGACAAATGTTTCACAACCAAAAGTCTTCAAAAAAGAATAGTTTATCTTTTTACTTTCCCATGCCTCCTCTAGAATTACACCATCCAAAGAGCTTTAAGGTCCTCTGTTTATTAAGTAAAGAGCAATATCTATAGCATATTCCCATAACTGTAAGGGAAAACTAGCATGCAATCTCATACTGTTTGCATGCTCCATGATTGTCCTGTTCATCCTTTCTAACACACCATTTTCTTGTGGTGATCATGGAACTGTCTTCTCTCTATGAATCTCATGGTATGAACAGTAATCATCAAACTCCTTGTTGTAATATTCACCTCCATTGTATGATCTGAGACACTTCAACCTTTTTCCTGTCTCATTCTCAACCAAATCTTTCCATTTCTTAAAAGTATAAAAAACATTAGATTTTTGTTGAATGAAATAAACCGAAGTTTTTCTAGTTGCATCATCAATAAAAGTAAAATAATAAATAGATCCACCAAGAGTTGATATCTACACTGGTACCCATACATCTGTATGCACAAGCTCTAACCTTTCACTCTTCTTTTCTTTTCCGACTCTGAGAAATCTGACTCTCTTTTGTTTTGCATAAACACAATGCTCACAGAAATCCAAATCAATTTGTTTAAGATCTGGAAACAAATTTATTTTGTGAAGTATTTGCATCCCCTTCTCACTCATGGGTCCAATACTATCATTTCACAGTGTTGTATCCACTCCTGTAGAAGCTAAATAGATAGAAGAGTCAATATTACTAGTACATAAATACAATGTACCTACCTTCTCTCCTTTTTCTATCACCAATGATCCTTTGGTGACCTTCCACACCTTGTCTGTAAATATGGATATACAAATTTAACTTTCCAACTACCCTGTTGAAATGAGATTTTTCCTTAGATCTGGAACATGTCTTACCTCTTTCAACAACCATTGGTTTCCATTCCTTTGCTTTATTTTTAATTTTCCCATTCCAACAATTTTGCATGATGCATCATCACCCAAATGAACTTGTCCAAAATCACCTTGAACATAATATAGAAAATGTTTCATATGGGGTGTGGCATGAAATGAAGCCCCTGAATCTACTACCAAAGATTCAAAAATATTATCTACAGAAAGAATCAAAGCATATTGTAACACATCACCTGTTACATTTGCTTCCTGATTTTTCTCATGTTGCCCATCTCTTTATTTCTTTGGAGCTCTACAATCTTTCTTCGGATGTCATTTCTTCCCACAATTTCAACACTCTATCTTTCCTAGTATGTATTTGGATCTACCCTTCCTATAATTTCCGCGGTTCCCTGAGCCCTTTCCTCTATCCTTTTTTATTCTCTTGTTCTCCATGTTTAACACATTACTTGATGTCTCACCTATGCTTTTCCATTGCATTTCCTCACTAAGGATAACACCAATAACATCATCAAATTTTAAAGTGTTTGAACCAGATACATAGTTACTTGCATCCATGGCCAAGCCGTTCCAACTTTCTGGCAATGAGCACAAGATTAGAAGATCCCTGACCTCATCATCAAAGTCCACTTTTACAGAACTTAGTTGATTAATAACCATATTAAATTCATTTAAATGATATGCAACAGACCCACCTTCTGAAATATTCATATTAAATAATATCTTCATTAGAAATACCTTATTGGACGTCGAGGGTTTTTCATACAATTTATCCAATGCATACATCATCTCCTTCGTTGTCTTTTCTTTTGAAATATTAAAAGCCACCGATGCTGTCAGGATCAACCGTATCGTTCCTAGTGCCTTTTTTTCAAGAACCTCCCACTCCTCGTCCTTCATGGTTTTCGTCTTCTTTGTTATTCCACCCAATGGTAGGAATAGATCCTTCTGATATAAATAATCTTCCATTTGCATCTTCCATAACTGGCAATTTTGGTCGTTAAATTTCTTGACCCTAAACTTTCAATCTTCCGCCATTGCTCCCACTTGAACTAGGAACCCTTTGTTCATGCGAGTTAGCTTTTTCTCTGATACCGGTTGTTAGAAAAACAGGATAGTGGAACAATAAAATAAAACAAATGCAAAAATAAAACACAGAAGATACATAATACAATAGAGACACAGATATATGTGGTTCACCCAGTGTGGGCTACGTCCACCAAACAAATTTCCAGGTCCTTCCTTTCTATTATCCAAAAAAATGAAGGGATACAACCTACAACACACCTGTTGTAACTTCCTATTCTTTATCTCACAATATCCTCTCTCAGAATACAATATTCACAATTATACATAGCCGAAATACAATTCCCTCATAAAAGAGGGTTTAATTTTAGGGAAAAAAAAACCTAACATAACTTCTATCAATAGATCTGCGAGCTTATAATGAATGGTCCAAATTTACCATGAAATTACAATATACATTTACAAGGAAACTTTTTCCTTCAAGGGCCCACTTGCCCCCGGACCCCCCAGGCGAGGGGATGATCCCCCTAGTGTGGAGGGGTGTACAGTCTTCATGGGGTATAAACATGGCTGAAAACAAAGACCTCTGAATCAGGAAGATAAGCAGGCTCCACAACCAATAGGGAGATACCCTTTTCCATTCATGTAAAAGGGGGAGAGATAGAAACATTGATGAGGAGCGATGATCACAGGGAGATCATGAGCATGAGTGATTCCATGTCTAATTGTTTCCATCAATGTTGGTGTTCCCATCAATGCCAAAGGGGAAGATTGTTGGAAAGTTGGTTTGGACAATTGGTTGTCATTGATTTCAACCCTTGGAGAGTGATCTTGGAGATTTATGTCAACCCTTAGAGACTGATGTCAACCCTTGGAGATTTCCAGATAATGTTGGATAATTGATCGACATTGATGGTGAGTTAATTGGGTGCATTTGAAGAATCCTACATGTTGTCCCGGAGGTGTGGTGCATGGTTGATGCACATTTTGGTACAGGTGTTGGTGCACATTTGATGCATGGTTTGGTACAGGTGTTGGTACATGGTTGATGCACAAGTTTTGATACAAGTTGTGGTGTTAGCACTGAAAGTCACACTTTGACTGCTAAAGTGTAAGCTCGACACCCATCAGAATGTAAAAGATAACTTTGGTTTTGAATAGGTGGATCAGCAATATGGATAAAGAAGGAGAGAGGGTAGAAAATTGCAGATCAATAGGCTACACCAATGGGCAATGGAGTCACAAACATCCCACTCATCTAAGGCACAAAAGATGCTTAATAGAAAACAAGATTATATGTTGATAGGTGGAAGAATTGAAGAAGGAAAGCGTAAGATAAAATGTTCAGTAAATAGAGATCCTCTCAATTTAATGAATCAACAAATACTTGAATATAAATAATGACTGATGGGAAAAATACAATAGATCCTCTGCTTCTTAGGGATCCATAAATCATTAACAGCCTTTGATCCTCAAATCTACAATATATTCAAATAAGAAGAAATATAGACAAAGGTTTACAATCTGAAATCACAGCTCTCATGAGTCTCCAATAGCAGTAATGCTTACAATCATAAAATTCCCACAGGATTACAAATGAACACACACAGGAAACTACCTATTCCTACTCTATCTAGCCTCTCTTGGCTCATCCCTCCCCTCTTCAAGAGATATGAAAATCCAACAAACTGTTGATTTTCAGGAATTTGTTGGAAGTCATTAATAAATTGTTTCCACCTCATGCATGAGGCCTTTGATGGATATAAATATTAGGTGAAGGTGTCCCTTGATATCTAAATGATCCTTGAGAATCCATTCGAACTCTCCTTGACATGTGGCAACCTCCCAACAAGATGAATATCAAAATCGTGACTGCTATAGGAAATTAGTACGTAGCACCATTGTGTAGAGTACGCAACGCCTACTTCTATATTTAATATCTCTAAAAAAAAACACATTTTGAAAAACTGAGAGAGGTTTTTGTTATTTTTCATGTTATGAACAAAAACCTCCTCCATTTTTCAAAAATACCTTCTCAATTGTTCACAATCAAATTTTTGGGTTAATGACTCAAAACTGGTAAAATAACTCTGCACAATTCGTTTTCTGCCAGAATATTACACAACGCCTGTAGGTAGCGACACTGTGCTGCGTATGTGTGTCAGTTTAGGTAGCATTGTAAAAAAATCACATCTCCTTCAATCTTGAACATGTTCAGAGTAATTAATGGCCTTTCATGATATCAAACCCCCTTTACTTAGATGCCTTGGCAATGCAAAGAGGTAGTGTATTTTACCGCTGAGGGAGATGGTATTTGGCAAAACTTAAAACCCTGATAATTAAAAGCTTAGAAGCCCTTCACCAACTATTTTTTCATCTTGACACTTAACCTCACACTCTTTCTGTAGAAAGAGGATCTTCAATTGACACAACAAACTTCTTGTTCTTAGCATTAATAGGCTTTTTCAGTGTAGTTGTACTACCTTTAAATGCTTGTTCTTTATACTTGGCACCTTAACCAATCTTGTGCTAACATAGGCTCCATGGGGGATAGATTCCTCCCTATGAGGCTCTAAGAACTCTTTTAGTTTTCGTGCCTTATCCTTTGGTCTTGTGGAGTCATTCTCTGCAACCTTTAACCTCTGCAATCTGCTTTGATCTGTGACCTTCAGTTGAAACTAAATGAAAATGAAAACTGAAACTGACAAAAAATGATGAAAACGATGCTTGACCAACAATCTTATTGCACACACCTACTCTAATTACTGGGAAATTGAAGATTTCAAGTTACATGAAACAACCAATGAATCCATTTCATCATTGTTTCAACTGTTTGAAGCTTTGAAATGTGCTTCCTTAAGCACCAGAGATAATTCTTACTTGAAGGCACGTCAAAGAAACCTCTGGAAATACACTTTCCATTGAATAAATCAATGAGCCTAGGCCCACTTTCTGCTTGCAGAAAAGCTGCAAATGGATCCTGAAAAACATCATCAATACTTGCCCCTGCAACATTGCTTTGTGTAAAAAGGAAAAGTATTGCATTAGGTCCTTTGTCCATTGTTCTTGGTTGTTGTATGGCTTGTTGATTCTCTGATTCATCCTCAATGCATATGGCCTTGTTCCACTCCTGGTCATGAGGTGTATTAGGAAAAAGGCTTAGTGATGCTTGTCTTTCTTTAATTTCAACCTTTCTCATCTAATCACATGGAAATTGATCTTAGCTACTTGATGAAACTGAGCTTGTGTCTTCAAGAGGAATAGGGGGTTGATAGGGCAGTTCATCACAATTAGAAGTTCTTGGGAAACTAAATTATTCTATATTATCTTCTGATTGTGAGGGATATTCATCATAGCTTGGCTTGTGGTCCCAATTTCTCAGTTTTTCACCCTCTAAAATTAGATTATCATATTTTTCTTCTTTTTCAGCAACAAAAATATGACACAAGGGTTGAAACAAGCTATTGTTGCTTTGATGGGAAGGGTACTTTTATGATATAAGGTCTTCAATAGATTGTTCATGGAAATCATCTTCATAATCATCATACAAAGGTGAAACAATGACCATTTGACTATTAATGGATGAGGGGATTAGTACAATAGCTGGGACAACTGGTTGTTCAAGGAAAACATCCTTATAGTCATCAAAACTTGGCAAATCATGGCACATTGGTTCATTAACAATAGGAGGGACTGGTAAGATATGAATTCGGTCATGACAAGCTGCAACACTATGCTCATGATGAAATAAATCTGAATCTAAGATGATCTCTTGACTTAAAGAATCATGAAAAGGAGGAGATAAGGAAATGATGGATTGTCCATATTGATCTTTCTCTTGAGGACCTAGATTTTGACATGAATGATGCATTTGTTCTTCAAATTTAGGAAAAGCATTATGAAACTCATCATATAAGTCTTGCTCTCTATAATCATCCCCTTCACCATCACTACTAGAGGAATCACTTGCTGAATATTGAACATATGATGCATACCCCTCACAACAATTCTCAAAAGGTCTTTCAGCTGGATAAATTTTCTTGCAATGAGAATAAAAAACATCATGAAAGTCCTTCAAAGAGGAAATACTAGAAGTAGGGAGTGTTCTATACCATTGCCTTGCATCGCCTTCCAATGAATACATGAACATTTTTATCAATATATCTTCATGATGAATGTCAAGCTTCTGCATCAAAACATCAAATTCATTAACATGCTCAACAGAGATGTCATTCTCACCTTCATAAAGTTTGGGCAGCAGATCTTTCCATTCGTCAATTTGAGGCACAAGATGTGGATAACCATCTATGGTTGAGAAATCGAGTGGGGCAAACCTCCTGACTAGGATAGCCTTCGTTGCCATTTGATTTGCCTCATCCCCAGTGGAGTCACCGACGGATTCTGAACAATGGAGTCGCCATGGTGAATGTGCAGTCTTGAAGGTGTCGACCTTCAGTCACCATCTAAACCTAGAGATGTGCAGTGTCATTCTTCCCAGGGAGATTTTCAATCTACTCAAATTTGTCCCCGAAAACGGTGCCAAAAATGTTAGTACTGAAAGTCACACTTTGATTGCTAAAGTGTAAGCTCAACACCCATGAGAATGTAAAAGATAACTTTGGTTTTGAATAGGTGGATCAGCAATATGGATAAAGAAGGAGAGAGGGCAGAAAATTGTAGATCAGTAGGCTACACCAATGGGCAATGGAGTCACAAACATCCCACTCATCTAAGGCACAAAAGCTGCTTAACAGAAAACAAGATTATATGTTGATAGGTGGAAGAAATGAAGAAGGAAAGCATAAGATAGAATGTTCAGTAAATAGAGATCCTCTCAATTTAATGAATCAACAAATACTTGAATATAAACAATGATTGGTGGGAAAAATACAACAGATCCTCTGCTGCTTAGGGATCCATAAATCATTGACAACCCTTGATCCTCAAATCTGCAATATATTCAAATAAGAAGAAATATAGAAAAAGGTTTACAATCTGAAATCACAGCTCTCATGAGTCTTCTATAGCAGTAATGCTTGCAATCATAAAATGCCCACAAGCTTACAAATGAACACACATAGTAAACTGCCTATTCCTACTCTCTCTAGCCTCTCTTGGCTCATCGCTCCCCTCTTCAAGAGATATATCCTTCTTTAAATAGACAATAGCATACAAATGAACTAAGGAGGTCGAATCTCATATCCTCCATTGGATTCTAATCCTTGGAGATAGGTGGCAACAATCAAAGAGACAAAAATCCAACAAACTGCTGATTTTCAGGAATTTGTTGGAAGTCATTAATAAAATTTTTCCACCTCATGCATGAGGCCTTTGATGGAAATAAATATTAGGTGCAGGTGTCCCTTGATATCTAACTGATCCTTTAGAAACCATTCGAACTCTCCTTGACATGTGGAAACCTCCCAACAAGGCGAATATCAAAACCGTGACCGCTACCGGAAATTAGTACGCAGTGCCATTGTGCAGAGTACGCAGAGCCTACTTATATATCCAATATCTCTCAAACAAAAACAAATTTTGAAAAACTGAGAGAGGTTTTTGTTATTTGGCATGTTATGAACAAAAACCTCCTCCAGTTTTCAAAAATACATTCTCAGTTGTTCACAATAAAAATTTTAAGTTAATGACTCAAAACTAGTAAACTAACTCTACACGATTCGTTTTCTGCCAGAATATTACGCAGCGCCTATAGGTAGTGCCACTGTGCTGCGTCTATGTGTCGGTTTAGGTATCATTGTAAAAAAAATGTAGTTCCTTCAATATTGAACATGTGCAGAGTAATTAATGGCCTTTCATGATATCAAACCCCCTTTACTTAGATGCCTTGGCAGTGCAAAGAGGTAGTGTATTTTACCACTGAGGGAGTTGGTATTTGGAAAAACTTAAAACCCTGATAATTAAAATCTTAGAAGCCCTTCACCAACTATTTTTTCATCTTGAAACTTAACCTCACACTCTTTCTGGTAGAAAGAGGATCTTCAATTGACACAACAGACTTCTTGTTCTTAGCATTAACAGGCTTTTTCAGTGTAGTTGTACTATCTTTAAATGCTTGTTCTTGATACTTGGCACCTTAACCAATCTTGTGCTAACATGTGGTACACAGTTGATTCTTGGTATGGTATAGGTTGATGGTTTGTTACATTCTTTGGTACATGGTTGAGACACATACCTTGTGATGGATTTTTGGTGATCTTGGTACATGCTTAGTAGAGGCATGTGTTGGTGATGTTGGACATCTAGTTGAGAGGTGTCCTTGGTGTATATCCATGTGCGAGTATTTGGTTGAGTATCAGTGATAGTAACAGGTTGGACAAGTTGACAGTGATAGGTTAACAGGTTAAAGGTTGATGTGACAGTGACAGTGACAGTGGTAGTGACAGTGATAGTGGTAGTGACAGTGACAGTGGAAGTGATTGTGGTAATGACAGTTGGTCTAAAATTATACTTCAGGGTGGTAGGATGAGGCAAGGAAAGGTGTTTGTAGCCTCCTTCTGGTTGGAGCAGAAGAATCAACGAGTTGGATCTTCCTTCAAGTTGGAGCCTAAGAACTAGGTGGTTGGAATTGGAGAACCTAGTGGGTTGTAGAATCCTTCTGGTTGGAGCCATAGAATTCATGGAGTTGTGGTTTCCTTCATGTTTGAGCCCGTAAATAGGGGGTTGTAGCCTCCTTATAGTTGCAGCTGGAAAATTGGGAAATTGGTGCTTCCTATGAATGAATTCTTGATATATATATATATAAGAAAGGAATATGTGGTTTTCTCCCATTTGGGTTTCCACATTGTGTATTTGATGTGATGTTTCTTATGACTATATGATCATGATATATTGAATGTAAACATATATGATACATTGATGAGAAGTTTTTGAACATTGTTGACAAAGTGAAAGAATATATATTGTGGTTAAAAGTGGTATAAAGTGTCCATACTAATTCACCCCCCCGGGCGTGCTCTCAGTATTCCAACATCCTATACTTCCCAAAGGTCTAGGCCATGGCATCCAACTAGTGGGATTCCTACCCCAATGAAGGCCCAACTTGGGCTTGTTCCTCCAAAATTTCCATCAACAAGGTCCTGCAAAGACAAAAAAGTACTCCCTCCAAGGATCTCAAGTCAAAGCATCATGGCAAGTAAAATCAATTTTAATATAAGATCCATCTAATCATGTACAAAAAAACCAACCTCATCAAATTAAACAAGTGCTAAAAGACCCTATGCAATTTGTCAAGTTTAGGTATGGGAGGGTTGACAAAGTGACATGTTGGATTAATCAATCCTTAATTCAAGGAGTGTTTCCTAGGTGGAAATCTATATAAGTCATGTGGAGAAGATGAATTGGATGGGGGTAATACTTTTTTGAATGGGGTTCATGACATACAAGGGTTCGTATTGTCTCATTTATGGGTGCCTTTGTAGAGGGTGTGTTGCACCTTCGTTTTCAATGCATCCTTTTTCCAAACCCAATTATCGTTATTAATTATTAACATGTTTCCAGGTTGAAGCCAAGGTGGGACTTATACCTAAGAACGAAAAAAAATTCCTACCTTGACTCTACCCTGGTCACACTATGCTTCCCCAAGTTGAATACAATGTGTGGAATTTCTTCCTAAGCATGAAAAACATTTCCCACACATGCTCTACCTTGGTTGGCAATTTTTTTTATATTGTTATTTTTCACAAGTCCCATTAGTTTCTTATGAGAGACATTTCATTTTCCTTCGGATCCCTAGGTGAGAATATAGAAGGTTTATAACTATATTTTATCTTTTTCTAGCTACAAACCTCTTGGCCTTCATCCCTTTCCTCCCATGAAATGAGGTACAATCCCTTCTTGGTTTAATACACCCAAAAATCCCAACAGACAAGGAGACAAAAAGGATGAAGTATGGAAAATGATAAGTATGATCGGGAATGGTACGATGACTCATTGAGGAGACATCCCAGTAGAAAAATCATCCCTAAGGGTGACCACTTACTAGGGCACAATGTCAACCACCAAGGTGAAACAGGGAAAAGAGCATAATTTCCAAGCAGATGTTCTATAATAAAAAGCATCTTTAAATGAAACATACTCAAATGCCTCAAATATTAAAGTGACACTTACCACAATACATGACTTGTACCTCATGGAACAAGACCCATCATCTTCCAGAAGTAAGTTGATGTGATTGATGCTTGTTGGGTATGTGTTATATTCTTTGCATGACTAGTTTTAGTGTCTTCTACGTTGTGTCGAGAGTGCAGGGGGGGTTGAGGAGAGTGTGGGGGTTGAGGGGGCGAATTCCTGGGTTGTATTGGGGGCGTTAGGCCTCCTCTTCAGGGGTTGCATGGGGAGATATCCCACCTACGTGGGGGTTCTGGGGTAGCTCCCCCCAAAAAAAAATCCTCAGGAAATGTGTTTCATTTTTGCCTCATTTTTCGTGTTGCCTTGATTTTCATGTCCATTGTTGGGCGGTTTTTCGACACATGGTTTTTGTCGATGGTTTTCTATTTTTGGTTAAGGAATTAGGGTTGTTGAATAATCTAGGTCATTGGGTTAGGTTTTTGGATTTCATTGGCTCCTATATGTATATTTTTTTGTAAACAATGTATCACTATGAATTAATATAGAATATGTTGGTTTTCCCAGTTTGGGTTTCTAGGGGAAAAATATTTGTGTAATGTGTGTATTTTCCATTGTATCTTTTATGTTATTTTATTCAAAATATATTTGCAGTAAAATATTGTACAAGGTTAAAATCTACATTTGGAAGCACCTCCGAGAAAAACAAATCCTCGGGAAACATGTCGCATTTTTGCCTCATTTTTTGTGTCGCCTCGATTTTTGTGTCCATTGTTGGGTGGTTTTTCGGCACACATTTGTTTCCAATGGTTTTCTATTTTTGGTTAAAGAATTAGGGTTTTTGATTAATCCAGGTCATTCGGTTAGGTTTTTGGATTCTGTTGGCCCCTATATGTATATTGTATTGTAAACAATGTATCACTATGAATGAATATAGAATATGTTGGTTTTCCCGGTTTGGGTTTCCCGGGGAAAAATCTTTGTGTAATGTGTGTATTTTCCATTGCATATTTTTTGTTCTTTTATTGAAAATATATTTGTAGTAAAATATTGTACAAGGTTAAAATCTACATTTGGTATCAGATATTTGTTGGCTTCAAGGGGATGCCTTTGTGGTCAAGGGTTTGGCTCGGGACTATGATAATCCTTGTTACCGTGGGAGATTTATGGTATTGATTTTTTAGGTAAAACGAAATGGTGAGAAGTTCAAAAATGGAGATTGAAAAGTTTAATGGGAAAATTTTTGAGTTGTGAAAGCTCAAGATGGAAGATCTGTTGGTGGACAGAGATCAGTGGATCGCAGTGGATCCAGGTACTGCACCTACAAGAAATTCAACAGATGATTGGATAAAGTTGGATTGGAAGGGGAAGAGCACAATATGATTGTGTCTCTTAGATTCAGTATTACTAAATGTGTTAGAGGAAGCTACAGCCAAATATTTATGGGATAAGTTGGGGAAGTTGTATCAGTCTAGGTCCCTAGTAAATAAACTATTCCTGAGAAATAAGTTGTATAACCTGAGGATGAGAGATGGACACTTGGTGGAAGAGCATTTGAACACATTCAATACTGTGGTAAGTCAGTTAGTATCTGTTGAGATTAAAATTTCAGATGAAGATAAGTGTATCAGTTTAATGTCCTTTTTACCAGACTTGTGGGATAGTCTGGTTGTGGCCATAGGTAGTAATACAACTGCCTTGAAGTTTGATGAAGTGGTCTCATCCTTGTTGTAGAAGGATATGAGACAGAAGAACATGGGAGGACACAGCATAAATACATTATTTTCAAGAGGATGCTCCCAAGAAATAAATAGATCTAAGTCCTTAAGTGGGAGATCTAAGTCTAAGGGAAGATATAAGTCTCCCGAAAAATTTGTAAAGGTATGTTGGAGATGTGGAAAAGAAGGGAACTACAATAAGCAGTGTAAATCCAAAGTTGAGAAAAAGAAGGGATCTGAAGAATCTCCTTCTGCAAAAGAAAAGAACTCCAAGGAAGAAGGAAGGGATGTATACTTGGCTTGCTCAAGCACACATGAAGATCATGAGGCATGGTTGGTTGAATCACGTGCATCCTTTCATATGAATCCCCACAGGGAGTGGTTTTATGAATATGAAAGGTATGATGGAGGTAATGTTTTCCTAGGTGATGACTTGACAACCAGAATCATAGGTCAAGGAAAATTAAAATTGAGGCTCATAGATGGAAGGATTAGAAAACTACATGATGTTCTTCACATCCCAGGATTGGATAGAAATTTGATTTATGTAAGAAAAATGGACGATGCAGAGGTAAAAACAATATTTGAAAAGGAAACCTGGAAGATGGTTCGAGGAGAAATGGTGTTTTTGAAGGGAGTTCGGTTTGGAACTTTGTATATGTTGCAAGGAAGCACTATTAGTGATGGGTGTAATAGTTCCATTGTTCTTGATATTGGAGTTGAAGCATAAATAAATCCTACAATCTCTAGAGAAAAGGTTATGTTGTGGTATCAAATATTGGGGCATATCATAGAGAAGGGTCTTCGACTACTACATGGTAAAGCTATGGTTGAATTTATGTCTAACTTCTCTCTAGATTTTGATTTCTATGAACATTGTGTATATGTGAAGTAGAATCGGGTAATATTCCCCTCTGGTGCAACGAGGGAAAAATGAATTTTACAGCTAGTTCACAATGATGAGTTTGGACCTGTGTTGGTTCCATCATTGGGAAAATCTATGAACTATGTCTCATTTATAGATGACTTCTCGAGGAATACTTGGATATATTTCCTCGAGAAGAAATTTGAAGTATTTGACAAGTTTAAAGAGTTTAAGGGTCTTGTTGAGAATCAAACAGAGAAAATAATTAAGGTGTTGAGGATAGATAATGGCGGAGAGTTCTGTAGAAATGAATTTGAATAGTTTTGTAAGAAGTGCGGTATAGCAAGGAAGAAGACTAATCCATATACACCTCAACAGAATGGAGTTGCAGAAAGGATGAATAGGACATTGATGAAAAAATAAAGGTGCATTCCCAATGGTGTTTTGTTAGGGAAATAATTATGGGCAGAGGCAGTGGGTATTGCATGTTACATGGTCAACAGATCACCCTCATCAACGCTAGATGACAAGACTCCATAATATGTATTCACTGGTAAGAAACCTTCTCTCACACATCTCAAGGTATTTGGTTGTGAGGCCTATGTTCATGTTCCAAAGGAAAACAAGAGTAAGCTAGATAAGAAGGCTAAAATGTGTATCTTTATTGGCTATAAAGATGGTCTCAAATGTTATAAGATTTGGAACCCATAAACTAAGAAGGTTGTGTATAGCCTAGATGTGGTATTTAGAGAAATGAAGGATGTTGTTAAATAGGAATTCCTACCAAGTATAGAAGAACAAGAGAAAAGAGAGTTTGATTTAAAGGATGATGAATCGGACTCTATAAAAGAACAGGAATGATAAGAAGAATATCCTCATACTCCGGTATTGAAGAGATCAATTCGATAAAGAAGGCTACTGGAAAGGTATACTCCATATGCTTTTCGTTCAAATTTTTATTTTTTTATTATTGATGACGATCCTAGAACTGTCAGGGAGGAAGTGCATTCAGAGGATGGAAAGCTCTGGAAAAAGGCCATGGATGAAGAAATGGCATCCTTGGATAAGAATCAGGCTTGGGATCTAGTGGAGTTTCTGACTGGAAGAAATCCCATTGGCAGCAAATGGGTATTTAAAAAGAAGTTGAATGCAAAAGGAAAAGTGGAGAAATACAAAGCTCAGTTAGTAGCAAAGGGTTATTCCCAGGTTGAGGGAATTGATTTTGATGAGATTTTTTCTCTTGTTGCCAAGTTAAATTCTATAATATTTATGTTATATGTTGTTGTTGCATTTGATTTTGAGGTAGAACAAATGGATGTGAAGATAGCATTCCTACATGGGGATCTTGAAGAAGAAATCTATATGAAGCAGCCATAATACTTTGTTTTGAAGGGAAAGAAGGAGTTGGTATGCAAGCTGAAAAAGTCCCTCTATGGTTTAAAACAATCACCAAGGATGTGGTATCAAAAATTTGATACTTATATGCTGGGACTTGGCTTCACAAGAAGCAAAGAGTATCATTGTGTGTATTTTAAATTAATTGGTGATCATTTGATTTATTTGGTCTTGTATGTGGATGACATGTTGTTGATAGGAAACAACAAGGAGATTATCCAGGATGTGAAAACTCAGTGGTCCTCTAAATTTGACATGAAGGATCTCGGTGCTTCAAATTTCATTTTGGGCATGGAAATTAAAAGAGATAAAAAAAACAGGAAACTTTGGTTAAATCAGATAAAATATGTCGAGACAATATTGCAGAGGTTTAATATGCAGGAATGTAAACCGGTCAAGGTCCCTATTCTTGTTGGTGTAAAGTTATATGTGGATTAGTGTCCCAAGACACAGGAAGAAGATGAGGACATGTCTCGTGTTCCATATGTGAGTGAAGTTGGAAGTTTGATGTATTAAATGGTTTCTACTAGACCAGACAATGCACATGCAGTGGGAGTTTTGATTAGGTATATGTAAAAACTAAGGAAGGAGCATTGGACATCAGTAAAAAGATTTTTCAAGTATTTGTGTGGCACTGCTAGTTATGTTTTGTGCTACCAAGGAAGACCAGGATTGGACAGAGTGTTGTACATACATGGCTTTGTGGATGTAGACTAGGTTGGAGATATCGATCGTAGGAGATCTACAAGAGAGTATGTGTTTAACATATTTGGAGGAGCAATCAGTTGGATGACCAAAAGATATGTTGTAGTGGTACTTTCAACTACAAAAGTTGAATACATGGAAGCCACTCATGTAAGTAAGGAAGTAGTATGGTTACAAATATTGTGTTAAGGTATTGGGTTGGTATAGCAAGTTGTAAGGATGGATTGTGATAGTTAGAGTACAATTTTTCTGGTGAAAAACTCAGCTTATCATTAAAAAACAAAGCATATTGATACTCAATATCACTTTGTGAGAGACATGGTTGAAGAAAAGAAAGTGTTGATGATGGAGGTGGACACTTTGAAGAATGTTGCTGATTCATTAATAAAATCTATGAGCACTAATAATTTATCTTGGTGTAGAGGATCCATGGGCATTATTTCCCTGGATTGTTGACTATGTAACCCTGTAACCCCCTATATGCAAAGAAAACAACAAGTGGGAGAATGTTGGGTATGTGTTATATTCTTTGCACAACTAGTTTTAGTGTTTGCTGCATTGCGTCGAGCACACAAAGAAGTTTGAGGGGGGACCGCTAGGCCCCCTCTTTGGGGGTTGCAGGGGTAGAACCCCCGAGAAAGAAAGAAAAAATTCCTCGGGAAACATGTCGCATTTTTGCCTCATTTTTCGTGTCGCCGCAATTTTCGTGTCCATTGTTTGGTGGTTTTTCAGCACACGTTTTTTCCAATGGTTTTCTATTTTCGGTTAAATAATTAGGGTTGTTGACTAATCCAAGTCATTGGGTTAGGTTTTTGGATTCTGTTGGATCCTATATGTATATTGTATTGTAAACAATGTATCACTATGAATGAATATAGAATATGTTGGTTTTCCCGGTTTGGGTTTCCAGGGGAACATTCTCTATGTAATGTGTGTATTTTCCATTGCATCTTTTTTGTTCTTTTATTAAAAATTTATTTGCAGTAAAATATTGTACAAGGTTAAAATCTACAATGCCATTGTCATGAATACATGATGTGTGGTGGTGAAGCAGGTCTATGTCTGTGCATGTGGACGTTGTCAGTGATTTGTCTCTCGGTACTCCATGTATGTAACCTAAGGGCCTCAAGTCATCATCTCCTTAGTTATCCCTATAAATTGGGGATAGCATATGACTCATACTAGGGGACATGTACTCGTCATAGATTTTACGAGAACCTCAACATCTCCTATTATGCACTATCTTCGTCATATTCAAGGGATGTAACTATTAATTTATGAGAATCCAATATTCCAGTATTATTATTTGAAGACAAACAAACGTTTTCACTTTTATGTTTTGGGTTTTCATTTCCATTATTTCTATAAATATATCTCCTGCATGTCATGATATGTTTTTCCTTGTTAGCATACTCTCTTGAATCACTATGTTTTCCATCGATTTCACATTTCGGGTCAAATTTGAAATTTGAGTTTAAAAAATTATCTTCGGCTTCAAATTTTTCATTTTTACTTTCTTAATTGAAGAACCAATTATCATGATTTTCTTCAAGTTCCTAGTGACTATTTTCTTCACCTTACTAGTTGACACTATCCTTAATTATTATGTCAAAATTTATTCCCAATTGTTTTACCAAATTTTGAATTTCATTTATATCTTTCATCATCTTCTTGTATATTTCATTCATTTAGGAACTCGCGGCAGAATAGTTAGGGAGTTTCGTTGTGATGGCCAATGGCAATTGGATATAATAATTTGGATAAAATGACCATGTGGACGGTGAACGAGAAAATGCATGACTAATAAGTAGTATAGACATATGGAAGAATGTGATTGCTAAATAGGTAGGCACAACATATGGTACAACCTATCAGCTTGAGGGATTTAACCCATAAATTGGCCAAGAATTTGGCTCTGATACCAAATGGAATGTAAAATTCACTTTTATATTTAATTGTCCTAGTTGGAATATATATGTATGTATGTATGTATGTATGTATGTATGTATGAAAGTATTAGCTTGTATATGCCTATGGTGACCTTTCACGTACAATCGTGTCTTTATGATCATATATTTTAATAATTAGATAAGATTTATATTATAACCTAAGTTCTATATTCCTATATTTATATATCTTGTTTTATATTCATAACATATTGAAAAAGGTACAAAGAAATTAACATCCATAATTTACACCATGTCTCCCTTCATTAATTCACTAGTTTTTGCTAGTTTGGAAATTTTGTCAAATGTAATATTTCTACTAAAAATGAAAGTATTGAAATTTTCAAAGAAATTAAAAGACAAAAATTCTAGAAAAAAAAATGATGATTTATTGATCATTCACAACATAAATCAAGTTTGTTTGAGTCTAATCAAATATATCATATCTCATGGCACGTGAAACATCTATGTACCTGAATAAAGGGGCATTCCACCCCTCCACCACAAGTGATCCATTGAACAAGATTTGTTAGCCTAATAATCCTAAAGTTTACTTAAATATGTATTTTTCCTAGAATAATAAAGTTATTCTAGAAGTTGTGTATTTCTTGGGGGATAGGTTGGCCTTGTCACATCCTTTTCATAGTGATCATCCTTGAGTTGTTGGTCAAGGACACATAGAATATTGAGATAAGGCTAGAGAGATTATATATATGCTATGTCTCTCACCCATTATGTAATAATTTTTTTTGTATCAACAAAATTATGTGTCTGAGGAAACTTCTAGTAATTAACAAGGTGAATCGAGGTATAATCAAGATACAATCAAAAAATGTTTTATTAACTAAGAAATCATTGAGTTTCTATCATGGTAGCATTGAGGTCTTTGAATACCTATAATTGGAACCTAATTAATCTCTTGATAAAGGTATCATCAAGACACCACATCCTAATGCAGGAGCATACTCCCATCAAAATCAAACATTTTTTAGAAAACCTAAGGGGGTATTGAAATTTACCAAAGGGAGTGAGTTCCCTTAATGAATTAATTGTAAATTCCTATGTTTGCAAGTATATTATAGAAGGATAAGATTGTTGTGAAGAAGGGATTAGTTTTCCCTAATTATCATGTAAATTGATTATTAGAGTAATTAGTTGGGAAGTGTGGATTTTCCTAAGTATGGATGATTTGATCTTATTGATCCTCATATGTATGAGTTAAGACAAAGAGCTATTGTTAGGGGTTTATTAAGTCGGGAGTTGTTTTTTATTCCAAGTATAAATATAATCCTTTGAGCATGGATTGGGTAGTGTGGCCAAACAAAGTGAAATCAAGCCAAAGATAAGACCAAGAAAGTGCCCACATTGTGAATCGGGTCAGTAGAGGAATATGAGTTATTTATAAATTTTGTACAATAGAACTTTTATAATTAAGCATATGAACTGTGTATGTGAACTTCTTTGTGCATTGATGAGTTTCTGTGTATGCAAGTTGACAAGTAGAATGCATAATTAGGGTTTTGTGTGTTTATAAACCTATAACAATGAGCTATAGATGCAACTGAGACAACTATGTGGGACAATAGAGCCCTAGTTAATTATGGATTGTGTATGATTAATTTAATTCTCTGTGTGAGAGAGCGAATGAATTGATCTCGATCGGATAAGAATAAATCGTGATGAATTTCCTATGAACTTCATGAGTTTTTATGATGATTGTATAGTGTGAGGATCCAACGATGGTGAGCAGACTTTGAGAGAATATTGTGAGTCGAATTGAAGGATTAGAGAATCACAACAAAATCGTGGAGAATATTTAACCATTGATCACCAAAGATCAACGATCGAAATTGTTTTATGATACGAAGGAGGTCCAACCGTTGTGCAGTGGAAAGATCAATAGTTGAGATCGATCAATTGGACCTAAAGAAAAATTAATTAAATGAATGGATTCAAGAGTATTTCAGGTGTCTGGTGGGCCAATTAAACCAAACTGGACTGGCGAGGGCATGAGAACATTCAATAAGGATACCATGTGACTCGATGGTCAGTGTAACTAGATCGTGGTTAACCATCAAAAGGTGCAGCATAAAAGTTATGGGGTCTAATGGATCGATGGTTCAGTCACCCAGTGATCTAGTGGTTCCAATGGTCATTTGACAGTCTTTCAACCGGACTGGAAATTAAATGTGGGTGTTGATGTGCAGGTATTAATCTGGTGGTCGGTTAACTATAGAAGTTTAACCGGAGACCATTAAAGTCGGTTAAGGAGGAGGTTTAATAAAGGGGGTTAATGGGGTTTAAAGTTGACCCCATGCACATCATTTTGGCATAGAGTTAAGAGTTTGGTCGTATGGGCTCAGAGCCATAATGCTCAGGTGTTGGGAAGTAAAATAAAGTGGGCATCCATACAAGGTGTTTTTGCAAGTTAAAGGGATTTTTCCTGCATCATATCCCAAGGAAACAATCAAGGTATCACCAAGATACCATATCTTGATTATTTCCTTCATTGAGATCGTATTATTCAAGTATAACTCAATCAACATAAAATTGGTTGACACTCCTTGGCCAAGGTCACATAAAGGGCCTATATATAAATTGTGAATATGTAATTCTTAGGTGGCAAACAAAATAAAACGTAATATGACATGGTTGGTAACATAAACTTAATAAACTCAATATGGTTGGTGATAAAGTTAATATGAGGAATTTCGAATGTGATATTTTATTTATAATGCAATTAAAACATAGTTACCAACTTAATGAGAACTCTACAGAGTTCTCGTTTTTTGGGGGGTCACATTTTTTACCTTGTTTTGAAAATTTGTACTACCGGTAACACCTCCCCTCCTTTTTTAGGTTGTTTTTTGATATTTTAAATATTATTATCCATAATGTATCCACATTATTTTTTTAAATGCTTATTTTTTCAACTATTTTCTAATTTTTCAGTTTTTTTTTTCAACAATGTTTTGAATCATTTTTCCATGCTTCTTTCAATGTTAAAAATGTTGTATACCATTTAATTTTTTGAAATTAATATTTTTCATATAATTGTCTCCTTAATTAATTTATGGTTCCACACTTTTTAAATATAGTGGAAAATATCATTTTAACACATTTTTTACCTCTACTTCAATACATAGAAAATAATTGGAGTTAAATAACACTATTTTTAAATATTTAGAAAAAAAAACATATATTTTAAAGCCATATGTAATAAGAAACCTATACATCTTCAATACATAGAAAATAATTGTAGTTAAATAACACTATTTTTAAATATTTAGAAAAAAAAACTATACATTTTAAAGCCATATATAATAAGAAACCTATACATTTTGGAACCTATCCGTTTAAAATAACATGTCAAATAAAGCATTTTTATGGACATAATTGAACAAAAAAAGTGAAAAAAATAGCAAAAAAATTTAACATTTTTTTCCATATTTGTATACATTTGAAGTAAAAAAATGACAACATTTAATGTAATTTTCCCTGCTATAGTTATTCGCATACAAACAAAAGTAAAAAGAAAACAATAAAAAAAATTCATCATAAAGCAACAATAGATACATGTTCGTTCTTATTTTAAAATCTGAAAGTCAAAACATTACAGTTATAGCTCATCAAAAATTTGTAAAATTGAGCATCATTTTCAAGGGCATCTTAAAACTAATCAACAATATCATATATCCCAAATTCTTCATTCTCAACAGACACATTATCATATCATCTTCTTGGACATCATTTTTTGTTTCCATTGTGTCATTTTTCTCTTCCATTGGTTCTTTGATATCCGCAAGTTCTCCAAAGTGATCATTTCTTATCAATCTTCCTAATTCTACTTGAGGTTCCTTTGACATTTTTTCCACCTTTGATTCATTAAAATATCATTTCCTCAAGCCAACTTCTTTCATTTCATCGGTAAGATCTAGAATAGCATTAATTCTTTGATGAATAAAACCGCAACGTAGTGGGTCACTTTCAATGGCTATGCAGTTTCTTCATTTTTGTAAGCAACACGCTAGTGTTGTACCTAATCACCAAATACTAAATAAATAATTAAGTTAAATAATGTAAAAAAACATAAATTAAAAATAATAAAGATTGAAGTATGATTTCATAAATGCTATATCATAAGTCTTACCTGAACCCGAGAACGAATCCAAAACTCATTCTCCTTCATTTGAAAATGTATCTATAAGATAATTAATTAATGTTTGTGGATTTTGATAAATGTTAACAATCTATCCTTTCAAATATTTTTCCTTGTATGTTACATTTCTAACCACAACATTGTAAACCAATAAAATACTAGGCTTCTCTCCATCCTTTACATTGACAATACTAGAATTATAAGAACATTCTTTTGTCCAGCTTGCGAGATGTATACCCTCAATATCACATGTAAATGGTTATCTATTGGCTCTGAATATTAGGCTTGTGCCTGTAACATAAATAAGTGAAAATTCAATTAACTTGTGAATTAATAAAATTGATTTCTAATCTTAATCGCTAAACATACACTATCAATATCTTACCAAAAAAATTGTTTCCTTGTCTTTTATTTTCCCTTGAAGCTTGATTGTACTAATCCTTGTCATGTGTCTTGATGAAAACCCAAAAATCTCCAAAATCATGATGTTCTGACTTCCATAAATCCCATAACCACTTTACTGAAAGCTTGGTAAGTATAAGGCCCACTATAATATCCAATGTTTTGGATATTATAACCATGAAGGATATCCGCAATAACTAGGGAGTATTTTTTTTAGGAACAATATTTGCAATTTTTTCACAAACACCTAATCTCACTTTATATTGAAAAGTGTCGAGCTCATTCCAAATGTAATGATCAAGGGTGTCATCAAGTTCAACGTTTCGAACATGTCTCATTCTTTCTCTTTCAAACTTTGTTTTTTGAATAAAACTTTTGAAGGTTTCAGGTACTCCCTCTGCATTCTTCTTTGGCATCTTTAATGAAAAAAACAAACATATAGTTATATATAGACAACTAATAAAATAGAAATAAATTAACCTACAAACGAATAATATGAATGTAATAAATCAACATACCTTTTTTAATGCAACAAAAATTTGTTTCAATGTTGTTGTAGAGATTGAATCTAGATAGTTGAGTCTAACATCATCCCAACTCTCTTCATTCAAAATTTTAACCATTTCCTCTTGAATTCTTATATACACCTTATGACTAAATAAAAATAAAAATAAAAAATGTTAAAATTGTTGATGTTTTGGTAGCTGCAGAAGGTATTCCCTCCTAAATTCCAATAAGTCAAAGGAAGACCATTGAACAGTTGAAGAACACCCCGAAAAATAATAAAGTGAAATAGAATACCACAAAAGAGAAGTCGGCCCACAGGAAATAATTAAAGTGGAAATATAATTTCCAGGAAGAGAAGTCGGCCCACAGAAATAACAAAGTAAATATGAAGATCCTGAATAAGAAGTCGGTGCCAGAAAAGCACCCCGATTAGTATAAATACAAGGTTGGATCATTTCATTTGTACAGAAACACAGTTCTCCTTCTATAGTGCACACTGGGCAATTGCAGTAGTTTTTTTGTTTCTAGTTTTTGGTTCTCTTGGAGAATGCGCCCTACTTGGGGAAGGATATACTTGGTGGCTCTTGGTGGTTTCTCTTGTGCAGTACCTCTGGGAGAGTTGTGCTAAGGTTGTGTGTTGTTTCTCAGTTTCTTTGTTCCAGTTGCAGTTATAGTTACTAGTTTCCATTTGTGTCAGTTATGTGGTGTGTTATCTTTATCTAGTGATACACCTGTCTTGTGTTGGTTTTGTGGTGTTATTCAGTTGCCTACCCTCGCTATGGTTTGACAAGAATAAGAGATAAGTATTTTTTATCAAGGTTTATTCATTGTTGGTTTTCTCTTGTGATTATATCTTGTTCATGGTGGTATTGGAAATATTCTCTCTAAGAAAAGTTCCTTGGGTTTTTCCCCCGAGTTTGGGGTTTTCCCAAGATAAATCTTTGTGTCTTCTTGTGCTTGTTTATTTGTTTCTTATATATTTCAGTATATTCTTTTTTAATGTTAAAATAAGATAAAAAAATTATGGTAAATCTAATTTTAACAAAACTAATGAAAATCCAACATGGTATCAAAGTAGGTTTCCTTCAGAACAGTCTAACCACTGGAAGGAAGATCGTGATATTTGTCATTGCAGTTTGTCGTTGCACATACTTAAACTTGTCAAGCTCGTTGAGAAATTATTATAATATTGTTGGGACAAATTCCATCATATATCATCTCGCCTTTCCCTAGCGCACATGCTACATCTCTCTGATTGACTTTCCGTCAAAATTGAAAAGGTTTTAGGCTTGTTGACATTTTCCTAGACATTGAACTTTTTGATTCAAATTTATAACTTTTTCTTGTTGTTCATGTAATGTCTCAGATTAGAAGATAAAGTTGGATGGTGCAATTGTATATAATATGAGGTTGTTTGCATAAAATGTACACTTGACAAAAGGACATTTATCCAAGCAGGGACAGTAGATCCAAAGGGATTTTAGATCTAGTGCACTCAGAGGAAGCCCAAGAGTTGGAGACAACAGTGACGATGTATTCTATAGTATATAAAAACTCCAATGGGACAAGAAACATTGATCCATATGGATATCGATGGCCACCCACCTATTCCAATGGCTCAAAATAGAGTTTTCCATTTTAGAATTTTTTTACAGTTTTTTGAGTCCCAAACTTTCGAGGTCGTTTTGAGGACCTAAACGACGTTGTTTTGGAATTTTAGGGGGGGCGGGGGTTTGTTAAACGAATTCGTTAACCCTAATGGAATATTTACTTCTTTGATAGAACTTTCCAATGAGGTATCGAACACCCCAAATGGATATCGTATGAAAAAGTTACGCCCTTGGGAAGTTGACGTACCAACTATCCCCATCGGGGCCCGCAAACCTTTTGGTGTTTCATCTTCTGGGGTTAGGGTTTTGGATTTTATTTATGTTAAAAAGGCCTCTAGAGCCTCATTGTAAACATCATCATCTTCTTGTGAATTAGCATAGCCGTCACATCTCTTCTGACAGATAAGCTACCACCATTCTAGTGAGTTTATTCACTCTTTATTTTTACAGTTTTTTAACCTTTCTCTCATTAATAAAAAAATTGTCCATTATTGTATATTTGTTTTTATTGCAATATCTTAGTATATTTCATTTCTATATATCCACTTTCATTTCTTTTTCAAAATAATTCGGATCAAGCAACTAGACTCCAGGTTTGCATATCAGGTTTGATATTTTATATTGTTGCAGCATAAGTAAGTGTTGTAACTAGAATAGTATTCTTTAGAATTATATTATTGCTATTGCTATCAAATATTTAGTGACACTTGAATATTTTTATTACAATGATCATCATGTACTAATGATGCACTTATTTACAAAATTAAATTGAGCTCTTCTAGGAGATGTTCTTGGTCGTTGACTTTGTCCCAAGCAGGTTATCTTGTGAATTCCATGGAGGTTACCATGGAGAGGTTGTTGTTCTTGTTTCTTGTTCCGGGCAGGTTACTATGGAAGAATGATTGGTCACAACATTGGAAGAGTGTTGAAGAGTGTTGTTCGTATTTCTTGTTATTGTATTTTATTCTGTCTCTTGTCTCAGGCAGGTCATGGGTGATAGCTCTGAGAAGGGGCTACTATGACGATTGTTCCCGTTATTGTTTTTATTATTGTTTTTATTATTGTTCTTATCATAAGAATATTTTTCTTATCTTCTATTTTCCCTTGTTGTTTCTCTTGTTTCGAGTAAGTCACAAGTGATAGCTCTGAGAGGGAGCTATAATGATGTTTACAGGAGGCAACATATTAGATGGTCTCTTTTTTCATACATGGAGCAGGCTATCCAGACAAGAAGTTGTATACATGATAGTATACATCCATGTAAATAAGGAGAAGAGGATGAAGTCGGAACCTTATGGAAAGAATGGTACTTTTGTGGGATACAAAGTATCTAATATGGAGATTGATTGTGAGGAGAAGAAGGCTCCAAAGGATGATCATACAGATTCCTCTAGTTCAATTGATCACTCTTCATATCATCAAGAAGAGTCAGTAGAGCCAGAAGGACCTACCCAGAAACGTTGTAGTAATTAGGAAGAGACCAGTATGGTCTCGTGATACTTTGCAGGATGCAAAGGGAATGCAGATATATGGCATTGATGAACCATATCATAAGGAGGATAATTTGGCTCCACCATTGGTGAGGCAGTTGAACCCACCAAGTAGTAGCTCAAAAGGAGCCAAAGTTTAGAGGGAGTCAATTGATGTAGGAGCATCCTGCCTTGCAGATTTTGTACATTTGGCAGAGATCTAAGGGGTCTTTCATTTAGGTTCCATAAGCATGATTTAATGTATGTTTTTAAGAATTTGGAATGTAATGTGTGTTTGAGGATTGAATTGTAATTGTTCTCGAATGTATGATAACATGGGGGTTGAGAGATCTTAGGAGATATTAGATCTCATAGGATTGTGAGTCCTAGAATTAGGATTTTGTTGATGATTTTGTGGATTTAGAGGATTATTAGGATATTGTTGAGTGGATTGTGGATCTGAAGCAGAAATGGTTGTAGAATACTTTTGTACAAATATTGTAAGCCTTCGGACATTGGGTGGGGAAAAATGAATGTTTAATTAGGCCAGAGAGTGATTGAGCTTGTTGAGTTGATCTAGGCAAAGGAAAGGCATTGTGAAGCCTTTTGTAATTATGTATACATTATGTGTATTTGAATGAATACAAAAGGAAAGATTTTTTTCGTCTTCTGCAAGGAATTTCTCTATCTATTATGTATGGTTGAATATTTGTCTCATAATTGGTGAATCTATGTATGTTAGAGTCATGTGTAACCATAGGATCAAGAGTTGATTGCAGGTTTGAGAAGAAAATTTCTCAGGAAAAGATCTCTATGTAACCTCGTATCTGACTAGATCAAGGAAGTGTTCCCAGTAATCATAAATAATTGCAATGGATCGATGATCCTTGTATATTGGTAAGTGGATAATCGATTGGGCTTAATGTAGCTACATGCAGGCGTGGAGAAAGAAGCTATAGGAAACGTCAATTTGTAGAAAGAACAAATCGTGATCGTCAAAGAATATTGATCACAGAGGAAGGCACAACAACCATTAGATCATCCACCAATGATTGATAACCATCATATCATGAGGAAAAGGGAGATCAATAATCAACGAAAAGTAGTCGCCATATATGAGAGATTGCAGATGAGAATTGTCGAGTCAACGAATAATTAAGTCATGACCATAGGATCAGGATGAAGACAGATCAACGGTCGGGAATCATTGTGGAGATCGGAGGATGAATTAATGACAATGTAGCTTCAAGCTCCACAATAGCGTTGGACTATCGATCTTTGACGATTAGTGGATCAACGGTCTATGTCAAGTTTGTTACCAGCGAGCAACTTCCATTGTGGATATTGGGAGGAAATTTAAACCGTGAGCATGTTGTGGCTTCGCAATCCATTATGACCGTCGAATCTGGGGAAGATGGATCTACATCATTGATTTGCATACAAGGATTAAACTAAGATCATATCTCTCGATTGCATGGATGGGAAGTGAATATCCTTCAGGATAGAGCTTGGAAAAGATTTTAGTGCCTATGTATTGATTTTAGGCATTTGGACATTCGATCATGTTAGTGATCGAATCAGAGAATGAGCAGAGTGATCTTAGGACACCCCTTTGTGGGTTTAGAGCAATCCGAGAAGAATTAGTGCTTAAATATTGGATTGGCAAGTCAGATTTGGATTTTAAAGGGGATTCATATCTGACTTTCATCAATTTGGTATCAGAGCAGAAACATTTTTAGTATCAAAAAAGAAGGAAATTATTTGCTCAATTAATTATTGAAAGGATTATTACAATGTAGTAGAAAGGAGGGTTGAGGGTACATTCACCTCATGGAAAGTTGTAGAGAGAGTATAATCTCATACGGGGATGTTGTATAGGAATTTAAATAATATTAATGTTCTTTAAGGTACATAGATAATTGTGATAGAGGTACAGAGCAATGATATGCACATGAGGAAGAATACTCTTGGTGGAGAGTTCAGGAAGAGGTACTTATGGAGAAGTATTGATCCAATATGAATGGATCAATAGGACAATGTTGAAGGAGAGATCTTGAGTAAGATCTTACAAAAAAAAAAATCATTTTTATTGCTAACTCTGGTCAAAAGATAATTTGTGTTGTAGGTTGAAGTTGTAGCAGAAATCCATGACAACAGTAAAGTTGAGATAGAGGAAAGAGTGCACAGGTAGAGATCTAAGAAGGTGAATATTGTGACAGATGTAATTTTTAAACCTGTGAAGTAAAGAAATGCATATAGATTCTTAATAAAAACGGAAATCATGCAATGGCTCATACACATAGTACACAGAGATTTATACTGGAAACCCTTAACCGAGAGAAAACCTTTCAACTCTTCATTGTATTAATTTCACCATTCACCATACAATATATATAAAATGTTTTTAGGTATTCTGTAGATACCAAATCCCTAATCCCTTAATCCGGGATTAATTTAGAAAACTGCAAAAAATAGCAAAATCTGCTAAAAATAGAAAATATCGCCCCCAAAAAAAAAAACGGGACGCTGCCCTGAACCCCGTTGGCTCTGGGCTACCACCCAAATCTGAACATTGTGCGTAACATGGGGGGGAGGGGGTACCTGGGAACCCCCTAGGAAGCGTCGGGGGAACACATCACAAAGGGCACTGCTAGAGGGATCGTCAAACATAGATTTCGAATTTGACGTGCCCACACACACACATGCAAAGAATATAACACATACCCAACATTCTCTCGCTTGTTGTTTTGTTTGCATCAAGGGGTCCACAAGATTATATATTCAACAATCCAAGGAAGCAATGCCCATTTTTACTCTACACCAGGAGAACTTTTTTGTGCTCACAGACTTTGTCAATGAATCTACAACATTCTTCAAAGTGTCAACCTTTTCCAGCAACACCTTCTTTTCTTCAACCATATCTCTCACAAAGTGATATTGGACATCAATATGATTTGTCTTTGAATGATAATATGGGTTCTTTTCCAGGAAGATTGCACTCTGACTGTCACAATATAATATTAATTCTTGTTTTACCAACCCAATACCTGAACACAATATTTGTAACCATACTGCTTCCTTGCTTGCATGAGTGGTTGCCATGTATTCATCTTCTGTAGTTGAGAGTGCCACTACAACTTGTATTTTTCTCATCCAACTAATTGCTCCTCAAAATAGGTTAAACACATGCCCACTTATAGATCTTCTATGATCCAGATCTCCAGCCCAATCTGCATCAACAAATCCATATATGTCCACCACTCTGTCCAATATTGGTCTTCCTTGGTAGCACAATACATAATTGGTAGTGCCACAAAGATACCTGAAGACCCTCTTTATTGTTGTCCAATGCTCCTTCCCTAGTTTTTACATATACCTACTCAAAACTTCCATTGCATGTGCAATGTCTGGTCTATTATAGACCATTGCATACATCAAACTGCCAACTGCACTGGCATACGGAACATGGGACATGTCCTCTTCTTCTTCCTGTGTCTTGAGACACTGATCTGTAGATAAATTTACACCTATAGGAATAGGAACCTTGACCGGTTTACTTCCATGCATATTAAACCTCTGCAATATCATCTCAACATATTTTCTCTGATTTAGCCATAGTTTCCTATTTGCATGATCTCATTTAAGCTCCATTCCCATAATGAAGTTAGCAACATCGAGATCCTTCATGTCAAAATTAGAGGATAGCTGTGATTTCACCTCCTTGATAACATCCATGTTATTTCCTACTAGTAACATGTCATCAACATACAACACTACATAAATCAAGTGATTACCAACCTACTTGGAATATACACAGTGATCAACCCAGCTTCTTACAAATCCCAATCCAAGGATGTAAGTGTCAAAATTTTGGTACCACATCCTAGGTGATTGCTTCAGACCATATAGTGACTTCCTTAGCTTACAAACCAGCTCTTTCTTTCCCTTCACTACAAATCCTTCTGGTTGCTTCATGCATATTTATTCTTCCAGATCCGCATGTAGGAATGTTGTCTTCACATCCATCTGTTCCACTTCAAGATCAAAAGAAGGAGCAATATATAAAAGAAATCTAATAGAAGTTAAATTAGCAACAAGAGAAAAAATCTCACCAAAGTCAATTCCCTCTACCTAGGAATAACCTTTTGCTACTAATTGAGCTTTGTATTTCTCCACTTTTCCTTCTGCATCAAACTTCTTCTTAAACAACCATTTGCAATCAACATATTTTATTCCAGCTGGAAAATCAACTGTATCCCATGCCTCATTCGTATCCAAGGCATCCATTTCTTCAACCATGGCCTTCTTCCAGAGTTTACTATCTTATGAATTCACTACTTCCCTGACAGTTATGGGATCATCATCAGTAATAGATAAAGAAAAATTGGAATGTAAATTAGGTGGGCTATACCTTTCTGGTTTCCTTCTTTCCCTCATTGATCTCCTCAATACTGGGGTATGAGGTTCTTCTTCTTCTGCTTCATCTTCTTCAGATGATTCATATTTTTCATCATCCAACTCCAACTCTATTTTCTCAGGTTCTTCTTGCCTTGGTAGGAATTCATGTAAACAATCTTCTTGGTTTCTGGGTTCCAAAGATTATAACCTTTCACACCATCTTTATAACCAATAAAGATACACTTTTAAACCGTTTTATCCAGCTTACTCCTATTTTCCTTTGGAACGTGTACATAAGCATCACAACCAAACACTCTAAGATGTTGAAGAGAGGGTTTCTTTCCATTCCATACCTCGTGTGGATTTTTATCATCCAACGTTGTTGAAGGTGATAGATTGACAAGGTAACATTTTGTACCCACTGCCTCTGCCAAGAATTTCTATCCTAACTCGGCACTGCTGAGCATGCTCCTTGATTTTTCCATTAGTGTCTTGTTCATCCTTTTTGCAACTCCATTCTGCTGAGGTGTGTATGGAGTAGTCTTTTGTCTTTCTATACCACACTTCTTACAGAATTCTTCAAATTCATTTCTGCATAATTCTCCACCATTATCTGTCCTCAATACCTTTATTTTCTTCTCTATCTGATTTTCTACCAGAGCCTTAAACTCTTTAAATTTATCAAATACCTCAGATTTCTTTCTAAGAAAATAAATCCATGTGTTCCTTGATAAATCATCTATGAATGAAACATAATACATAGATTTACCTAGGGATGGAACAGGAATAGGTCCAAACACATCACTATGTATCAACTCTAAGATCCCCTTTGCTCTTGTAGCACTAGATGGGAATATTACTTGATTTTGTTTAATATATATGCAATGTTTATGGAAATCAAAATCCAGAGTGAAATTAGACATAAATTCAACCATACCTTTACTGTGTAGTGTTCGAAGGCCCTTTTCTCCAATATGCCCCAGTCTTTGATGCCACAACATGGTATTCTTTTCAGGGACAATATTGGTCTTGTCTCCTTCATTTCTTTGCTCAGGGACAACATAATTGTTACACCCATTAGTATAAGTGATTCCCAACAACTTGTACAGAATTCCACAATGAAATCCTCTCATCAACACCATTTCCCCTTGTACCATCTTGCAAGTGCCCTTTCCCAATATAGTATCCACTCCTGCATCATCCAACTTGCTTAGAGATATTAGGCTCCTGGCTAGTTTTGGAATGTGTAGAACCCTAGGGAAATTTCTAATCCTTCCATATTTTAGAAACAACTTAACCCTTACATGTCCGATGATTTTGGCTATCGATTCATCTCCTAGGAATACATCACCACCATCGTATTTTTCATATTCAGATAACCACTCCCTATGAGGAGTCATATGGTATGACACACCTGAGTTGATCAACCATACATCACAGTCTGCATGTGTACCTGTAGATTCCAGGTAAACATCACCTCCTTCTTCAGTGGAGGTTTTTTCCTCTGTGGAAGAGGTACTATCAGATCCCTTTGGTGTAACGACCCTTGAGTATTAAGTATAATTAATTTAATAATATAATCCTAAAAGATTAGCTAAAATACATTTAAGTCTTAAAATAACAATTCTAATTTTTTATTATTAATGAGTTAGTCATGATGGTTAAGGATTCATTTAAATATTAATTAATTCATTAATTAATTAAGTATTAAATAAAGGTGGAGAATAAAATATAACATTTAAATTAAGTTATGTATACAGGAAAGGATCACATAAGAATACCGAGAAGATATAAGAAATTTAATGAATGGATAGGATATTTAAATGAATGGATAAGGTATTTAATAATGCGATAAGGTATTTGGTGGGGGAGTTAATGAAGGGAAGGCGGTGAAGGAGGAATAAGGGGGGGAAAGGA
>SNQJ01S0035947.1:52374-71897 GCA_010110895.2 Picea sitchensis | reverse complement strand
CCCCGAATGGTGCGCATAACCAAGGGGGGCCATACCTTCCCCCCCCCTAGGAAGCGCCTAATGCACACGACACTAAGAGAATTGCTAGAGGGATCGTCAAACACAGTTTTTGAATCTGACGCACCCACACACAAACATGCAAATAATATAACACATACCCAACAACATAACTCATACAACAAGTATAATTGTTGAAGAAGAAGAGGACAATGAAGTTCTCAAAGGAAGAGGTGAGCAATTGAAGAAGCAACAGCCTGACAACTTTGGAAGATGAGGACCAGATGTGCTCTAGAAAAGGTTCTAGGTGAAAAGAACCAAGAGGAGATGTGCCAAGAATATTATTGGTGCTTGTGACAAGTTGCAGACTTGTTACAGGAATGGGAAGGACTTGTTGCATCTCACAAGTAGAGTCTACAGAAGGAAGAGGAGAAGGTGACTATTGAGGGTCATCTTAAGGGTTCATAATGGAGTCACAATCAGAAGAAGGAAAATTCCAAAGTAGCCAAAGCAGTTGGCATAAGATAGATGAGTAATGAAGAATTGGAAAGAGAAAAGGATGAGATAAAGGTACATCTGAGTGTACTAGAGGAATGGCTACAAGAGTATAAGGAGAAGAAAATATATGGTTGGAGGATAGAGAAGAGGAAGGTGAGTTGGAATTCACTGCAGGTGAAGCTAAGGAAAATGATTTTTTCCAGGTTAAAGGAAGAACTCAGATCATTTGAGTGTGAAATGGAATTTTGGATATGTGGACCTGAAAGAAGATTGTTCCTGGATGAAGATGAAGCCAGAACCATCGAGGAAAATATTCTTGATAGTCTAGTGAATTTTTCAAAACAACATGGAGATGTGGAGATTAAGGCATTAGATGAAGAGCCTTATGACTTTAGTTCTAACTTTTTGTGTATGTTTGCATATTTGGCAGGTTATGAATACCAAATTAATGATATGTTTGTGCATATCAATGAAGGAATGAAGCTTGTAGAAGAGATGGTTGAATGGGAGGAATTTTTAATAGAGCATATGTTTGAAGACCTTGAAGAAAATGAGGAAGTTGTCATAACCAAAGAAGATGAAGAAAATCAAGTGACGATTTGTGTCGGTAATCAGAATGATGGGAAACCTTCATTTGGAATAAATTCCTCAACAACAGAACAAGATGAAGGCATTACTCAAGGCATAGAGGAATGAATGACAATGATGACAGCAACAGAATTTCAAGAACCTTGTAAACTTGAACCTCAAAATTGGGACATATGTGCAAGTGGGTCAGTATTATTTTATATATTTTATGGAGGTATAGAGGATTTAAATTCACCTTATGAAGATAGGCTCAAGTAAAATTCAGCCATGGAAATAATAGAAGACAATATTTTACCAGAAGAAGAATGTATGGCAGAAGAGGTAGAACTATTGGAAGGATGGATGACAGAAGATCTAAGAGGAGGATATTACCTGGAAGATACAATTCAAGATAATTTTGATGAATTTTATAAGGACTTGGAATCCTTGGAAGAGAGGATAACAGGTCAAGGACTGCACATTCAGAATGAAAAAATTGAATTGGAAAAGGAAGAAATTGTCTTGAAAGGGAATAAGCAAGAAACTGCAAAGTATGCACAACAGCCAGGGAGAGATCATAACAGAGGTATTCAGCCAGAGACTGAGTTGGATAAGGATATAGAAAAAATTTGGATGATGATGAGGAAGAAATCCAAGAGAAGGTACTGCAGAAGGAGGAGGACAACCAACAACGAGGACAAGCTGACTGAAAAACTTTGCATCAGCAAAGAAAGCATACAATTACAAACTACATTTTGGGACCCTGGAGGGTTCCATCAACATATGAAAGCACATGATCAGGAGATCATGAATGTTTTCAACCTTGGGAGTCTGATGGAGGAGCATCCTACCTTCCAGATTTTGTACATTTGGCAGAGATCTAAGGGATCTTTCATTTAGGTTCCATAAGCATGATTTAATGTATGTTTTTAAGAATTTGGAATGTAATGTGTGTGTGAGGATTGAATTGTAGTTGTTCTCGAATGTATGAGAACATGGGGGTTGATATATATTAGGAAATATTAGATCTCATAGGATTGTGAGTCCTCAACTTAGGATTTGGTTGATGATTTTGTGGATCTAGAGGATTCTTAGGATATTGTTAAGTGGATTGTGGATCTGAACCAGAAATGGTTGCAGAATCCTTTTGTAAAAATATAGTAACCCTTCAATCATTGGGTATGGCAAAACGAATTTTTAATTAGGCTAGAGAGTGATTGAGTTTGTTGAGTTGATCTAGGCAAAGGAAAGGCATTGTGAAGCCTTTTGTAATTATGTGTACAATATGTGTATTTGACTAAATACAAAAAGAAAGCTCTCTTTCGAGCTTATGCATGGGAGGTCTCTATCTATTATGTATGGTTGAATCTTTGTCTCATAATTGGTGACTTTTTGTATGTTAGAGTCGTTTGTAACCATAGGATCAAGAGTTGATTGCAGGTTTGAAAAGAAAAGTTCTCAGGACAATATCTCGGTGTAACCTCGTAACCTAACTAGATCGAGGAAGCGTTCCCAGTGATTATCGATCACTGTAATGGATAGATGATCCTTGTCTATTGGTAAGTGGATAATTGATTGGGGTTAAGGTGGATACACACAGGTGTGGAGAAAGAAGCTATAGGAAACGTCAATTTGCAAAAAGAAAAAATCATGATCGTCGAAGAATATTGATCACAGAGGAAGGCACAACAACCATTAGATCATCCACCAGTGATTGATAATCGTCAGATCGTGAGGAAAAGGGAGATCGATAATCAACGAACAACAGTCTTCATATCTGAGAGATTGTAGAGGAGGACTTTCAGGTCAATGACTAATTAAGTTGTGACCATCGGATCAGGATGAAGACAGGTCAACGGTCGGGGATCATTGCGGAGATCAAAGAATGAATTAACGACAACGTAACTTCAAGCTCCTCAATAGCGTTGGACCATCGATCTTCGACGATTGGCGGATCAACGATCTATGTCGAGTCCATTACCAACAAGAAACTTTCATTGTGGAGATTGGGAGGAAAGTTAAACCACAAGAATGTTGTGGTTCCTCAATCTATTATAAACGTCGGATATGGGGAAGACAGATCTACACTATTTATTTTTAGACAAGAATTAAGCCGAGATCATAGCCCTCGATCGCATCGACGGGAATTGAAGATCCTTCACGGTATAGCTTAGAAAAAAATTTAGCGCCTCTATGTTGAATTTAGGAATGTGGATATTCGATCATGTTAGTGATCAAATCAGAGAATGGGCAGAGTGATCCTAGGACACCCCTTTGTGGGTTTAGAGAACTTTGAGAAGAATTGGTTCTTAACTATGGGATTGGCGAGTCAGCTTTGGATTTTTAATGGGGTTCATATATGACTTGCATCATCAACCCTAAGGAAATAGTAGGGAGGAGGAGCCTCCCAGTACATCCCATAGGATATCATACTTCAGAGTAGGTCAGTAGATGCAGAGGGATAATATGGATACGGAGATTATATATACTTGGATGGATTTAAGCTTCAAAGGGAGCATGCAGACTCAGAGTGACCCTGATCTCAGATAGAGACATTTTACTCAGAGGAAGACCAGATAATTCAGAGGAATTTCCCCCTCAAATTTAGGTGGGAGAAAGAGACCTCTTCCAGGAATGACAGAAAGGTTCCATGAGTTGAGGAGGCTAGATCAAAGCTTCAAATACTTCGAGGAGATATGAGACCTCCTGGGAGGATTCCCTTGTTTTAGTAGAATTTTCTACAATGATAGAGGAGGGAGCCAATCAGAAGGACTGGGATATGGATTTTTCTTAGTTCCAAAGAGAGAAAGAGACCACACAAGTTTTCCATCTATGTGGTGCTGATGAGGAAGATCATTGATTCATAACCTTCCACTTTTGAGGAAGTTGCTAAGCATCAAGTATGGAAGGATTCCATGATCCGGATTATTTTCGGCACGAAATGAGAGGGGAGATATAATAAATAAAATGTACAGAGATATCTCGGATATCCAATAATATAACATAAATGTATCAAATATGCAACCATAAACACAGAGATACATTAATACACAATTTTCTATTAATGAGTGAAAATGTACAAAGACTATAAAAATACAGAGTGAAAGACTCGCTAGAATGGTGGCATCTTATCTCTAAGAAGAGATGTTCCTGCTACTCGCATTCGTAAGAAGATGATGACTTTACAATGAGGCTCCAAATTCCTTTTTATCATAAATAAAATCCAAAACCCTAACCCTGGAAGATGAAAATCCAACAGTTTTGCAGACCCCGTTTTGGGTAGTTTGGTGTATCAACTTCCCGGGGGCGTAACTTTGACATACGATCTTCATTTGGGGCGCACTATAGCTTGTTGGAAAGGTATCATCGAGGATATTAATTTTGGGGACTCAATCAAAGCCTTCGGATATCACTAAGAAACTTGATCCTGAAAAACCTTCATTTAGGCCCTCAAAATGGCCCCGGAAGTTAAAAACTGCTAAAAATAGTAAATTGCCAAAATTGCGAGAAAAATGCTTTGAGCCAGTTGGAAAAGGTGGGTGGCCACTGATATCCACCTGGATAAATGCTCCCTCCTTAGGAAGAAATGGTCTCCATTGCGTTGAGTTCCCTGGGGAGAGGGGAAAGCGATTGAATCTTGGTGCATTGCTTGCCTTGCTGGAGACAATGCATTGTGGAAGGTTGTCATGAATGTGTTGCTAGCAGGGTTGAATCTATTCAACTAGTCGGGATACATGAGATGTCTAGGTCTATAAGGAATATTTTCACTTTTTTTCAATCTTTTCGACCTGCTTATGTCGGATAAAAGGTGGTTGGGTCAAGGTTGTAGTGGTTGCAGTATCCTTATGTTCACCTTTTTAACAGATTGTGAAGAATCTAAATTTTGTAGTATGAGATACTACCTTGCAACATTGTTTAGGTGGGACAGTAGTTGGAACTACCTCTGGTATCTTGTAGAGATGACCCCCCAGAGTAATAATGACACTACTTGGTCGAGACTCATAGATAACATGGTGCTTCCACATATATGGTTGGCCCAAGAGAACATCACAGAAATCCAGTGGGGAAACATCACATAATACCTCATCCTTGAAGGGTTGGATGTCGTATGACAATTGACACTGTTGGCTGACACAAAGATCTCATCCTTGGTGAATCCACCTAATGTTGTATGGTTGCGTGTTTGGTGTTGTCAACAATCCCAACTGTTTGATATTAGCGACCAATGATATTTTTTATCGACATTCATCGGTGTTGTGCCAGGGGATTTTGTGTAAATAGCACCATTTTTCGGTGTCCTTCTTCGTCTTTCTGTGACCCTTCTTTTCTTGTGGCTTGGAATGGTTTTCAAGAGACTGTTTGTTAGGGATGTATTTATGATACTTTGGTTGTTGCGGATTTGTAGACCCGAACTCTCGTTTGTTTTGGTGCTTAAATTTCTTCTCGATTTTAACAGCATATCAATAAGCACCATCGAGTGATGAGATGTCCAGAAAATCCATTTCATTTTGGATGTATCTATGTAGAGCCCCACGGTATTTCAGAACCAAATTTCATTTGGAGTCTTTGATACCCATATTGGTGCGCAAGGTATGGAAGGTATTGGTGAACTCTGGAACTACATGGCCCCTCTCTTGCCATAGTGTGGTCCAAATCATGTACTATTCCTCATAGTATCCAACAGGGTAATATTGTTCCTTTACCGCATCCACAAAAATATCCTAAGTGGGCTCGGCCCCATATATTCCAAACTACTCTGTGGAAATTTTCTCCTAGTAAGTTTCCGACCAATGTTTGACATGGGGGAGATCCCTAAGGAGTGCAAAGGTGATATTTTCCATGTCAGAGAAATTACGAACAGAGAAATAACCTTCTAGCATATTTAACCATTTTTCTAGGGCATCTGCATCTATCTGTCCTTCAAATATCGGAATATCAAAATTAATTTGTACCTTGATAGGCAAGGTGCCTCCAAAGTGGTCTCTTGATGAATACACACCTATTTTTATCGCAAGGCGTTGAAGGATGTGGGAAAAATTCTCCATCATTTCGTCCCTCTGTTGAGTGAGAGCTTACTCGAGCAATAGATTAATATATATAGAATTGCATGCTCTGTAGTTCTTCTTTTCTTCCACCATGGAGTGTTTCTTGGGTGTGTGAGAGATATTTTCCTCAAGAGAGACAACCTCGAGACCTAACTTTCTATACTCATACCTCATCGGGAACATGCACTGAAAAACGATCAAGAGCAACCTGCCCTGATACCACTGATCTGGATTATTTTCGGCACAAAATGAGAGCAGAGATATAATAAAGAAATGTAGAGAGATATATCAGATATCCAATAATATAACAGAAATGTATCAGAGATGCAACCATAAACACAGAGATACAGTAATACACAATTTTCTATTAATGAGCGAAAATGTACAATGTAAAAAGACTGTAAAAATACAGAGTGAAAGACTCGCTAGAATGGCGGCATATTATCTCTAAGAAGAGATGTGTCCGCTACTCGCATTCGCAAGAAGTGTTGCAAACCCCCGACCCTCGGGCTGAAGTCCACTTAGGATCATTCTAAATATGCCCTCTTGAGTCTGATTGACTCTTAGGTTCCTCCACAAGGAATCCTACACAAACACAACAACAGTGTTTTTCCAGAGGTCCTTATGAGTATGCCCCGTGTGAACCAACACAAAGCACCACTCAACTCCCCTGACCACAATAAAATGATCGCGCCCTTTTTCCTTATCAGGACTTTCCTTTTCTTTCCTTTTTAGGATTTTGGGTTTCACGATTTCGCGAATCCTGTCGTCGAGGTTCTCGACCTTACCACCTTCCGAAACCTAAAATGTCAATTTTCCCGAAATGCTTGGCCACGTCCTCCTACACAACTGTATCGTGTTTCGCGACTTTAGGATTTATGGAACAAGGAATCCCAACCTCTTGTCTTTTCAACTGTCGAAATGTTGAAACCCAAAACGTTCAGCAAAAGACTAGCTTATATCGAAACTTGTTTTTTCCCTTTCGGGGTTTCAGACTTCGCAATTTTGCATATCCTGATGTAAAGCTTCTGGATCTCTCTAACCTCCACAAACCTTGAATCCTGAAACAATATCTCCAATGGAATCAACGGCTATAAGCCTCCATTCGATCCGACGGCCCACGTGATTTCAAAATTTCGGGTACCGAGAGTCCAAGACTCTCAATCCCAGAACAATGTCCTCTCGGGTTCCCGAACCCCGAAACACCGAATTGTCAAAATGCCACTTCACACTATTTCTCATTTCGCAATTTCGGGGGTTCTCATGTGGAGTGCTCGAATTCTTGTCAATGGGAATGCTGAAATCTCGATTCCCGAAATGTCGAAATACCACTTCACAATATCTCGGATCTCACAACTTCAAAATTCTAAATTCAAGGGCCCAAGCTCCTTTTCCTCAGCACTTCCGGTATTCTGAATCCCGAATTAATGAAATCCCGAAATTATTCCTTGTCTATTCTTCGCCTTCATACATGAAACTCTTTTCGCGTTTCGAGGATTTGATCAACCAAAGGTTTCGTCCACACTTCGGACTTATGAACCCCGAAATTCCAAAATGATCCCGACGGTCCAATGATCGGAATCAATGGTCCAAGTTGACTCCCGTTACCAAAGTGATGGATTCATCCCTCCTTATCCACCTTATAACTTCTCTGGATCTTACGGTTCTCGTGATTTCGGGAGTTCTCCTCGGAGAATTCCGACCGCTCGATTTCTTCTTTGACATCTCCTTCAAAATGAGCTAGTATTCTTGTACTGGAACTCAAATCTTACGAAATGACTTTGGCTCCCCCCTTTGAACACTTCAAAGGTGTTATCCCTTCTGAGCTTTCCTCTGACAACTTCAAGTCACAAAAGAACTCCTGCACGCACTCCTTGCGGTAGACCTTCAAATACTTCTACATATTTGAACTCTTGATTATGTGCACCTTCTGCAACAACAACCTTCAATCTCTCTCAACCTTAGTTGATAAGTTCTAAGGACTCAGCTAGTCTGCGCATGCCTTGTACGGCTCATGTACTTCACTTGCACTTATGCTGAAACAAGAACAATGGTATCCCTCTTGAGCTTTCAGAGATGAATTCTGAGTCTTTGTCAATGCACTCCTTACAGACGTTTCACTGCACTCCTTGCAGGAACTTCTCACTCAAGATGAGAAACAATTGAAACGCATTTCCTCTCTCTCAGAATTTAAACATTCAACATGAAAACATGCATTCACATACAACATAATAAAAAATGCATGATAGAGAGAGTAAGAAATTGTAAACAGACCATCCAACCTGTATACACAAAAAAATATCATAACACCATGAGTCTGAATCAAAGATTCATATATTAATTCAAGTTGTTGTACATGGGTTCTCCTCTACTACTCTCTTCCTCTCTATATTAATGTGCTTCATTATCTAATTATGATTGATACAATGATACAAAGATTAGGGCGTCTATAATCGTTTTCCCTCCTGTTCCTAAAACTGTCTAATCTGGAATTTAAATCTACCTACTTTCATTAACTATGCATAAATGCCTTTTACATCGACAAATGAGAGCAGATTGCTCAAGATCTGTCTACAATATGAGAGTACACCTCCTTTTAACCATTACATTTAATGTTTTCAAAAATATCTCAAAACGTGAGAAAATGTGTGTTGCGCTTTCCAGCTGTATTTCACCTCCATGCTCGCTTGAATGCTTACGATGCTCCTGCATCATATACTCCCTCACTTGAAAATTTTCATGAACTCATGTTCATGAGTTCTTGCACAGTCTGTCCATGCTTCTGAATTTCTACTTCATTCTCCCAACTGGCATCTTCAACTAGATGTCCCTTCCATATGACCAAGTATTCAAAATACTCTTTTCTCCTGGTCCTCTTGTTGATTCTCTTGTTAAGTATACTTTCCATCTATGGATTTTCAACTACATGCATTTGTTTTGTCCACTGGACCTCTGTCTGTTCACTGTCTTCTCCTGCTTCTTCAGCTATGTAAGGGTACAAATCTAAGATGTTGAATATCGATGAAATTCCAATCCCATCGGGTAATTCGATCTCATATGCATTTGCCCCAAATTTCTCCATGACTCTGCATGGTCCAATCTTTTTCATTTTCAGTTTGTTATATGTTCCCCTTGGGAACCTTTCCTTCCTTAGGTGTGCAAGAATCATATCACTAACTTCAAATTGAAGTTCTCACCTATGTTGATCTGCTCTGCACTTGTATTCCTGGTTTGAACTTTGCAATCGCTCCTTGACTTAGTTGTGAAGCTCCTTCTTTGATTCTGCAAAATTCTCTGCACTAGCACTCCTGAATTCATTCTGTTCCGATTTTAATTAGGAAACTCCTCTTGGTTGCATTCCATACACAATTTGGAATGGACTATGCCCTGTGCTTCTTTTGATCGAATCATTATAAGAAAATTTTTCCTGTGGCAGAATGTGATCCCACTGACTGTGTTGTTCAATCACTAGGCTCCTCAATAAATCTCCCAAGCTCATGTTCACAACTTTTGTTTTCCCATCCATCTGAGGATGATAAGCTAAGCTAAATGAAAAAAAATTCCCCAGCTTCTTCCATAAAGTCCTCCAGAAATGTCCCACGAACTTGGTGTCTCGATATGAAACTATACTTCTTGGTAAGTCGTGAAGTCTGACGACTTCTTTGAAAAACAGGTTCGCAATATGTGTTGCGTCATTGGTTTTCTGACATGGTATAAAATTTTCCATCTTTGAAAATCTATCTACCACCACAAAGATTGAATCAAATCGTCTTTGTGTTCTTGGCAGCCCCAATATAAAATCCATGCTTATGGCATCCCACGGCCTCTCAGGTATGGGTAATGGCTGGTATAACCCTATGTTCTGCCTTTTTCCCTTTGTGTGCTAACAAATTCTACACATGTCCACAAATCTCTTAACATCTTTCCTCATTCCTGGCCAAAAATATGAGCCATTCAGTTTTGAGAACGTCTTATCATGACCAAAGTGTCCGGCCAATCCTCCACTATGTTTTTCTTTCAGCAGATTCTCCCTCATGGAGCATTTTGGAATACATAACTGATTTCCCCTGAATAATAATCCATCCTGGATCATATATTCGGTCCATTGGATTTTGTCCCTGAGAATTGGATTCTCAGATGCCTCATACACCTCTTTAAAATCTGGGTCATCTCTATACATTTCCTTGAGATTATCAAAACCCAAAGTTTTGACTCTGAATTCCTGCATAAGCAAACATTTCTTGCTCAAAGCATCCGCAACTTTGTTAGCAGTCCCAGAAATATGTTTAATTACAAAAGTAAAATTCGGCATGTATTCAACCCATTTTGCATGTTTTTGGTTCAACTTCTCTTGTTGAGTCATGAATTGTAAGGCATGATTATCACTATACAAAACAAACTCTTTAGGAACCAAATAATGTCTCCATTTCTTCAGTGCTTGTATGACTGCATAAAATTCCTTGTCATATGTGGAGTGCTTAACCTTCACTTCATTCAATTTATCATTGAAGTATGTGATCGGTCTGTCATCTTGGCTTAAGACCACTCCAATTGAAAATCCACTAGCGTCACATTTGACTTGAAATATCTTACTGAAATCTGGCAACACCAGAATTGGTTGTTCTGTAATCTTTTTCTTCAGCAAGTTAAAACTTTTTTCTGCTTCCTCTGTCCAATGAAAAGATTTGTGTCTTTTCTTCACCGTGTCCATCATTGGTGCGCTAATTCCACTAAAATTTCAGATGAATTTCTTGTAGAAATTAGCTAATCCATAGAAGCTTCTAACTTCAAACACAATTTTCGGCGATGGCCAATTCTTAATTGCATTCACCTTATCCAGATCCATTTTCATCTCATCTGCAGAGATAACAAAACCCAAATAAATGAGTTTTGTCCTCATAAATGTCAATTTCTTCACATTTATCAACAATTTTTCTTGTTGCAATCTCCTCATCACTGTAGCTAAATGCTTCAAGTGTTCTGCTTCTGTTTTGCTGAAAATCAATATATCATCAAGATATACAATGACGAATTTCCCTATGAAAACCTTCAGGACTTCATTCATCAATCTCATGAAAGTACTGGGCACATTTGTTAATCCAAACAGCATAACAAGCCATTCATACAGCCATTCATTCGTCTTGAATGTTGTTTTCCATTCATCACCTTCTCTCATACGAATTTGATGATATCCACTTTTCAAATCAATCTTTGAAAAAAACTTTGCTCCACTCAAGAAATCCATCAAATCATCCATCCTTGGTAATGGAAATCTATATCTGATGGTAATCTTGTTGATTGCCCTCAAGTCTATGCACATTCTCCAGCCTCCATATTTCTTTGGGCTAAGCACTGTTGGAACAACACATGGACTCAAGATTTCTCAAATCAATCCTTTGTCCATCAAATCCTAGACCTGTTTCTTGACCTCTTCATTCTCCTGCGGCGTCAATCTGTACGTTGCTTTGTTTGGTAAACTAGCTCCAGGTATAAGATCAATGTGATGGCTTATACCTCTGATAGGTGGCAATGAATGAGGTAGTTCGTCCACTACTATATCAGTGAACTCTTCCAGCAACTTTTGGATTTCCTCTGGTAAATCATCCACTCTTGTACTAGTTAAAACAATTCTAGGCTTCCTGACCACAATAAATTGTGTATCTTCCTTCTTCTTAACCTCCTTAAGAAGTTCCTTCCCGCTCATGAGAAGTACAGTGTTGCTCTCCCTCTGGTTTCACTTCTTTATCCTTAATTGGCGGCAACATGTGAGTTCTCCCATTCTTCTCCAAGGTGTATGTGTTCTTTCTCCCATCATGAATCACATTCATGTCATATTGCCATGGTCTACCCAGCAATAGATGACAAACATCCATGGGAATGACATCACATAGTATTTCATCCTTATATCCTCCTATTTTAAATTCAACTAAACATTGTTTAGTGACATTTACATGATGTCCTTTTTGTAGCCACGAAACTATGTATGGGCTTGGGTGTTCAATAGTCTCCAGCTCCAGCTTTTCTACCATCTCTGTAGAAACGAGATTATCTGTGCTACCGCTGTCCACGATAACTTTGCATACCCTGTCTTTGGTCTTGTAAGCAGTCCAAAAAAGTCTGTTCCTTTGGGCTAGGTTCTCTACCTCCTTTTCTGGCATTAAGAGAAATTTTCTCATCATCAGTGATCTTCCGCCCTCAGCATCTTCTGCCTCAACATTCCATCCTTGTGCTTTGGCAATGTGAGTTTCACCACCTTCTTTCTTTCTATCTAGACATTCATAGGATTTGTGTCCATTTTTCCCACAGGTAAAGAATTTTATTTCTCCACCTCTGCCTCTTCCTCTTCCTCTGGTTCGAGGAAAATTATTTCTATCCGCATATTGTCCTCTCTGCGAGCTTCCACCTCTCTCAGATTGAGTTTGAGGTTTCTTCCACTCTTCTTTAGGTTTCTGATTTCTATCTTGGGAAATTGTTTTGCCTCTGGCTTGACTTTTGCCTCGGCCTCTTTGACCTTTCTTTCGGCTCAGCTTCTCTTCAGCTTTCAGAGCCATCTGATAAGCATCTTCCACATTTCTAAGGTTCATCATGCTCATCTCATCCTAAATTTTGTATCTTAGACCATTCATGTATCGGGCAACTTTTTCATCATCGCTTTCCCGATGACCTGCTCTAATGTTTATCTTGTAGAATTCTTCAGTGTACTCTTTCACTGTCATCAACTTCTGTCTCAAGTTATGCATCCTCCGAAACAGAGTGATTTGATAATCCTTGGGCATGAATTTGGCTTTCATCTTCACAACCATTTTATCCCAACTTTTGATTTTCTGCTTGCCTTTGCAGCGTCTGTCAGCCTGCAATTCATCCCACCATAATGTGGCATGCCCTTTAAGTCTGGTAACAGCATGTTTAACCTTTTTTTCTTCCTCGACATCCTCATAGTCAAAATATTTATCTAGAGCTCTAATCTAGTCTAGAATCTCTTCAACGTCCAGGTTCCCTTCATACATGGGAATCTCCATTTTTTCCCTGGCACCTATCCTTGCAACTTCCTTGAATAGGCATTCGTCTGCTGCATCTTCGATTGCAACTTCTTCACCTTCGTTTCCAACTTCATTTTCACTTTCAGCCTCGCTGATATCCCCAGCGTTGACTGTGCGCCTCTGCGCTGTCTCCATGGAATCAAGCCTAGCACGTAGTTCATTCATTTCCCTTTCCACTGTTGGATCAGGCATTGGTCTATCTCTTCTTCTCGGTGGCATGGCTGCAAATCTTTTCTCTTTTCTCTACTACAGAAAGCAAAGAACTCTTACGGATCTGATACCACAACTGTCGCAAACCCCCGACCCTCAGGCCGAAGTCCGCTTAGGATGGTTCTAAATATGCCCTCCTGAGTCTGATTGACTCTTAGGTTCCTCCACAAGGAATCTTGCACACACACAACAACAGTGTTTTTCCACAGGTCCTTATGAGNTGTCGCAAACCCCCGACCCTCAGGCCGAAGTCCGCTTAGGATGGTTCTAAATATGCCCTCCTGAGTCTGATTGACTCTTAGGTTCCTCCACAAGGAATCTTGCACACACACAACAACAGTGTTTTTCCACAGGTCCTTATGAGTATGCCCCATGTGAACCAACACAAAGCACCACTCAACTCCCTTGACCACAATAAAATGATCGTGCCCTTTTTCCTTATCGGGATTTTCCTTTTCTTTCCTTTTCAGGATTTTGGGTTTCGTGATTTCGCGAATCCTGTCGTCGAGGTTCTCGACCTTACCACCTTCCGAAACCTGAAATGTCGATTTTCTCGAAATGCTTGGCCACGTCCTCCTACACAGTTGTATCTCATTTCGTGACTTCGGAAGTTCTGGAACAAGGAATCCCGACCTCTTGTCTTCGAAACTGTCGAAATGCTGAAACCCGAAACATTCAGCAAAAGACTGGCTTCTATCGGAACTTTTTTTTTCCCTTTCGGGGTTTCAGACTTCGCGATTTCGCGAGTCCTTATGTAAAGATTCCGGCTCTCTCTAACCTCCACAAACCCCGAATCCAGAAACAATATCTCCTATGGAATCAACGGCTATAATCCTCCATTCGATCCAACGGCCCACGTGATTTTGGACTTTTGGGTACCGAGAGTCCAAGACTCTCAATCCCAGAACACTATCCTCTCGGGTTCCCGAACCCCGAAACATCAAATTGTCGAAATGCCACTTCACACTATTTTGCGTTTCACAATTTCGGGGGTTCTCATGTGAAGTGCCTAAATTCTTGTCAATGGGAATGCCGAAATCTCGATTCCTGAAATGCCAAAATACCACTTCACAATATCCCGGATCTCGCAACTTCAAAATTCTAAATGAAAGGGCCCAAGCTCCTTGTCCTCGGGACTTCCGGTATTCCGAATCCCGAATTACCGAAATCCCAAAATTCATCGTTGGCTATTCTTCGCCTTCATACACGAAACTCTTTTCACATTTCGGGGATTTGATCAACCAAAGGTTTTGTCCACACTTCGGACTTATGAACCCCGAAATGTCGAAATGATCCCGACAGTCCAATGATTGGAATCAACGGTCCAAGTTGACTCTTGTTACCAGAGTGATGGATTCTCCCCTCCTTATCCACCTTGTAACTTCTCTGGATCTTACGGTTCTCATGATTTCAGAAGTTCTCCTCGGAGAATTCCAACCGCTCGATTTCTTCTTTGACAGCTCCTTCGAAACGAGTCAGTATTCTTGTACTGGAACTCAAATCTTACGAAATGACTTCAAATCCCCCCTTTGAACACTTCAAAGGCGTTAACCCTTCTGATATTTCCTCTAACAACTTCAATTCACAAAAGAACTCCTGTACGCACTCCTTGCAGTAGACCTTCAAATACTTCCACATATTTGAACTCTCGATTATGTGCACCTTCTACAACAACAACCTTCAATCTCTCTCAACCTTAGTTAATAAGTTCTAAGGACTCATCTAGCATGCGCATGCCTTGCACGGCGCCTGTACTTCACTTGCACTTCTTCTGAAATGAGAACAACAGTATCCCTCCTGAGCTTTCAAAGATGAACTCTGAGTCTTTGTCAACGCACTCCTTGCAGGAACTTCTCACTCAAAATGAGAAACAATTGAAACTCATTTCCTCTCTCTCAGAATTTAAACATTCAACATGAAAACATACATTCACATACAGCATAATAACAAATGCATGACAGAGAGAGTAAGAAACTGTAAACAGACCATCCAGCATGTATACATAGAAAAATATCATAACACCATGAGTCTGAATCAAAGCTTCATATATTAATTCAAGCTATTGTACATGGGTTCTCCTCTACTACTCTCTTCTGCTACATCTCTATTCTTCTCTATATTAATGTGCTTCATTATCTAATTCTGATTGATACAATGATACAAAGATGAGGGTGTCTATAGTCGTTTTCCCTCATGTTCCTAAAACTGTCTAATCTGGAATTTAAATCTACCTACTTTCATTAACTATGCATAAATTCCTTTTACATTGACAGATGAGAGCAGATTTCTCAAGATCTATCTACAATATGCGAGTATGGCTCCTTTTAACCATTACATTTAATGTTTTCAAAAATATCTCAAAACGTGAGAAAATGTGTGTTGCGCTTTCCAGTTGTCTTTCGCCTCCACGCTCGCTTGACTGCTTACGATGCTCCTGCATTAATAAGATGATGATTTTACAATGAGGCTCCCAAGGAATTTTTATCATAAATAAAATACAAAACCCTAACCCCGGAAGACGAAAATTCAACAGTTTTGTGGACCCTATTTTGGGTAGTTTGGTGTATCAACTTCCCGAGGGCGTAACTTTGGCATACGATCTCTGTTTGGGGCACACGATAGATCGTTGGAAAGGTATTTTCGAGGAGACTCATTTTGGGGGCTCAATAAGGGACTTAAGCTATATTTGAGAATCTCAATCCCAAAAAACCTTCATTTAGGCCCTCAAAATGGCCCCAGAAGTTAAAATCTACTAAAAATAGTAAATTGCCAAAATTGTCAGAAAATTGTTTTGAGCCAGTTGGAAAAGGTGGGTGGCCACCGATATCCATCTGGATCATTTCATGATGTAAGATTACTATTCCATCATGAATAATGATGTGTGGGAAGTGGTTCCAAGACCAGAAGTAAATTTAGTAGTGACTTCCAGGTGGATCTACAAGATCAAACATGATGCATATGGAAACATAGAGAATTACAAAGTGATATTTGTGGCTAGAGGATTCTCCTAGTAAGAGGGAGAATATTATGAAGAGACACTTGCTCTAATATCCAGAATAAGTGTACATAAAGAAGGAACAAGATACATGATAAGGAATCTCATGTCTACAAATTAAAGAAAGCTTTGTACAGGCTTAAGCAGGCACCCAGGGCATGGTATGCCAAAAGAAAAAGTTATTTGATGATCTTGGGGATGGTTTCCCATTTATATTGGATGAATTTTTTCTTACAGGGGATGAGAATATCACAAATGGGTGCAAGAGGGAACTCACTTCAGAGTTTGAAATGAAGGATCTAGGTTTGATGCACTATTTCTTTGGATTAAAGGTGTGGCAGAGATCAGATGAGATTTTTCGTAGCCAAGGAAAATATACAGTGGAGATTTTGCAAAGATTTGAGATAATGGACTGCAAGTCCATGGCCACACCTATGATTATCAATATGAATCTCTTGAGTGATTCATATTCATATTTGGTGTATCCCACGATATACAGACAATTGATCATATCCTTGATGTACATGGTTAACACCAGGTCGGACATATGCTTTGCAGTGAACACCTTGAGTCAATACATGGTTGAGCTTAGACATGTACATTGGATAGCATCAAAGCATGTGTTGAGGTACCTGCATGGTACGGTTGGATATGGACTTAGATATGTCTCGAATGGCAAATTGAAGTTTCAAGGTTATACAGACTCTGACTGGGCAGGGAGTGCAATGGACCAGAAAAGCACATGAGGGTATTGCTTGAGTTTGGGATCGGGTATGATATCATGGTTGAGCATAAAACAAACGTCGGTGGCACTCAGTACAGTAGATAAAGAGTATATTACAACCATTGTTGCAAGTCGTGAAGCAGTGTGGCTTCATAAGTTGCTTGCAGGGTTATTTGATCTAGAGTTGGATCCAAAATTGATCAATTTTGATAATCAAAATTGTGTGAAGATTTCAGAGAATCCAGTCTTCCATGAAAATTCAAATCAGATATAAAATACCATTACATCTGAGACATGGTTCAAAGAGGAGTTGTGGTGTTCTGATACATATCCACAAATGAGCAGATAATGAACATTCTCACCAAGCCTCTATCTAGAGTGAAGTATGAGTACTTCATTTACAAGCTTAGTGTGATGCAGAATGTCCACCCTCATTGTGAGGGACGTGTGTTGTTTCTCCTCTAGAAAGATCCCCCTTTAACAAGGGTTTCTCAGATCATTCATGTGGAGTGACTAAGGGAGTAATGTGTATCCTAGCACAATTCTTTCCTACGTCATGTGAGGTGGCTAGGTGTGAATGGGACTTGTAGCATGGTTTTGGACCATGGTGTAGCCTTGGGGCTATGGTCGTAGTCTTTCCCAGTAGATGGTTGTGAATAAGACTACTAGGAGAGGAGAAACAGCATAGCATAGTCATGGAGACTATGGCGGTAGTTGTGTACTATTGGAAAGAATGGTGCTACTAGTTGATTGCTACATAGTCATGAAGAGTATGGCGGTATTTTTGTACTACTGGACATGGTAGTATTTGTGTGCTACTAGTTGATTTCTACATAGTCGTGAAGACTATGGAGGTATTTTTATACTATTGGATAGCATGGTAGTAGATGTGTGCTACTAGTTGATTGCTACATAGTCATAAAGACTATGGTGGTAGTTGTGTAGTACTAGACAGCATGGTAGTAGGTGTGTGCTACTAGTTGATTGCTACATAGTCATGAAGAGTATGGAAGTAGTTTTGTACTACTAGACAACATGGTAGTAGTTGTGTGCTACTAGTTAATTGTTACATAGTCATGAATACTATGGTGGTAGTTGTGTACTACTGAACAACATGGTAGTAGTTATGTGCTACTAGTTGATTTCCACATAGTCATGAAGAATATTGGACAGCATGGTAGTAGTTGTGTGCTACTATTTGATTGTTACACAGTCGTGAAGACTATGGCAGTAGTTTTATACTACTAGATAACATGGTAGTAGATGTGTGCTATTAGTTGATTGATACATAGTCGTGGAGACTATTGCATTAGGTGTGTACTATTGGACTGCATGGTAGTAGTTGTGTGTTACTATTTGATTGCAGCATAGTTGTAGAGACTATGGCAGAAGCTGTGAGCTATTGATGGCATGGTGGTAGCCTTGGGGATATTAGATGATTGCAGTGTGGTCTTTGGACTAATAGAAGAAAAACATCGTGGAAGAATACCTCCCTAGCTAAGAGGGAGTGTTGATGTTTTGGTAGTTGCAGGAGGTATTCCCTCCTAGACAACTTTTCTTAGAGAAGAATAAGATTCCAAGAAGTCAAAGGAAAACCATTGAACAGTTGAAGAACACCTAGGAAAATAATAAAGTGAAATATAAGACCACAGAAGAGAAGTCGTCCCACAGTAAATAATTAATGTGGAAATATAATTTCCAGGAAGAGAAGTTGGCCCACAAAAATAATAAAGTAAATATGAAGACCCAGAATAAGAAGTCGGTCCCAGACAGGCACCCATATTAGTATAAATATAGAGCTGGATCATTTCATTTGTACAGACACACAATTCTCCTTCTACATTGTGCATTAGGCAGTTGCAATAGCTTCACAATTTTTGGTTTCTGGTTCTCTTGGAGAGTGTGCCCTACTTGGGAAAGGATATTCTTGGTGGCTCTTGGTGGTTTCTCTTGTGTGCTACCTCTAGAATATTTTTGCTAAGATTGTGTGGTGTTTCCCAATTGCTTCATGCCAGTCAGAAGTTACAGTTTCAATAACAGTTGTAGTTGCAGTTACCATTTTCCATTTGTGCCAGTTATGTGGTGCGTTATATTGCCCTAGTGATGTGCCTATCTTGCATCAGTTTTTTGTTGTTCCTCAATTGTCTACCCTCGCTAGGGTTTGACAAGAAGAAGAAACAAGCATTTGTTATCAAGATTTCTTCATTGTTGGTTTTCTCTTGTGATTAGAGCATGTTCATGGTTGTATTGGAAATATTCTCTCTATGAAAAGTTGGTTGGGTTTTTCCCCTGAGTTTGGGGTTTTCCCAAAATAAATATTTGTGTCTTCTTGTGCTTGTTTATCTACTTCTTATATATTTTAGTATATGCTTATTGAATGTTAAAAGAAAATAAAAATCCTATGGTAAATCTAATGTTAACAAAACTAATCTAAATCCAACAATAAT
>SNQJ01S0035947.1:32670-50065 GCA_010110895.2 Picea sitchensis | reverse complement strand
CCCCTCTCAGTTAGTTCATACCTGTAACATGCGGAGCCATAAGTTTCTCACTAGTTAATTCCATCTCCGGTCTCTGTAATGGAAGTTGCTCGTCGTTTCGAGGTCGAAGTCCACCATTGATCTATTGATATGTCAGAATCAACAGTCTTGTTGGATTGTGGAATGTGAAATGGCCCAACCGTTAATCTACCCTTGGATTTCTTCAATCTCTCGTGTTGGTTGATCTTTCTTCAGCACGATCTGATAATCACGACTTAATCAGTTGTTGACCTGATGGTCCTCCTCTCTGTTATCACTCCAGGAGTCCTTCCCTGACTGTGAAGGGAATGGAGCCTGGTAACTTAATGAATTGTAAAAGGTGGATCAAGTTACAGAACTTAATCAATTATCACTTATTCAAAACATGCAAAGACATACTCAAATGGACAAGGATTTCAACCAATATGTTTAGAAAGTTTATAAAAGGTGGATATGTGGATAATTACTTACTATACCAGCAGAAACATATAATAAAACATATATGAATGGCCAGTTATAATAAGTAAAGAATACTTGCAATTTCTAGTTTATGGATGTAATGACAAGTTGACAGTTATCATACATCAGAAAAACATGAAACAATGAATAATATATTTGAGTACAAGTAGAGATAAGAAAGAATATGAAGATCTGAACAATATTGGCAAAAGAAGCTTGTATTACTGATGTACAATGAGAAGTCTGAGGTTACAAGCTTGAAAAGTCTCCAAAGTCGAACCCCCCTTCAATCTATAAAATTGATAGTCTTTATAGCCTTTACAAGCAATTTCAGATCCTCAAAAGATGGATCTAATAACCTCTTCTCCTATCTCAAATTCGAATTTGTGAGGCGGCTGGAAGAGACAAAAATTTATGGAAATATGCTGGAAAAAGATTGACCCATATCTCTCAAAAAAAATCATTGTGTACAAACTAGAAGAGGATATTGTATAATGGTTTGTTTTAAGAAAAAACCTCTCGCAGTTCTTTGATATTCATTTTCATTTTCCCGGGATCTGCATTTCAAAAACATGTGTCAAACAGGGAAATTCTGAGATCCAAAAATTAGGGCTCAGAGATGAATTTGATTATCCCAATATATGACACCTATAGGGAACATGAGAGAGGTTATTGTTCTTTGACATGTTAGAAACAAAAACCTCCTCCCATTTCTCAAAAAGATTCTCCAGTCGCTCAAAATCGTCATTTGAAAATGATGACTCAACGGAGTAAAAACAGACTTTTCTGCACTTTCAGTGGCTAAAGTAGCCCCAAATTTTGCGTTTAAGCCACCGAAACCTGAGTTTTGAATTTTTTGAAGGAAAAAACAAATCAAATGTTTTTCAAATTTTATTTACAAGTTGTAACTCATTAAAATGAGCCCTAAAAAATTACTAGAGTTTTTTCTAATGACTCTCTATCACCTAATCAAATAATTTTGACCAATTTATTTGAGGAGATAACATCTGGCTCCTATTGGGGATGAAAGCCTCCCTATGAGGTTTCAAGGACCACAGATCTAATGCCTTTCCAGAAAAATAAAATCTGAACTTAATGTCTAGTGTTCCATTGGGCATGGAGTCAGTGTTCCATTAGGCATGGAGTCAGCCATATCAAATCTTTCTGAAATCCTTTCAAGTTCTGTATAATTTGATATTTGTGCACCTTCAAAAACCTGCCTTTATTCATACAAGTTGACCAATACATCTGCTGAAAAAATGGAAGAAAGAAATGCTTGGGCAACAATCTTATTTCCTACACTACTCTACCATAACCAATTCTGCAATTTGGACGTTAGGTAAAGGCAGATTTCCATAGCAGCCAACCAAGCAATTTCAATACTATGATAATCTCATATTTTCTATTAATCAATGTCTGATGTTTGAAATGCACCAATAGTGGATAAAAATTATTTGCACAACCAAAATCATCAAAAAACACGTGCGATTTGAATAAATCTGAAACTTTCAGGCTCTCTGAAATGTATAATTCTATGAATGCTTCCATTGGGTCTTTGAAACTGAAATCAAAAATCTGTTGATATTCGGGAAACAACCGTATATCTATGGCAGCCTCTTGCTCGGCTATGATTGTTTTTCTGCTGGAAAACTGAGGACTCTCTAATTCTTTTATAATCGGATCGTGATCATTAGTAGTAACAATCATTTCTTCATAATGATGCTCATTAGATAATGACAAAACAGATTTTAATCATATTTATAGTGGTCAGCTAGAAAAATGTAGTTACCTATGCAATCATCAGTTACCATAGATTCATTTTGGTTTACAAATTAATCATAAACTTCAGACTCATACTTGTCTCTGGAGTACTCTATACATACTGAAGAATCTGATTCTGAATCTGAAATATACTCGCCTTCAGGCTGATGTTCCATATCTATTTCATACTCACTACCTTCCTGCTCAGATTCTGAACTATATTGACATTATACTGGCTCAGGTAGATGATGGTTTTCAAAATCAACCTGCTCTAGGATTCTCCTTGAAGCATAAATGTTTTCCTCCACCTCTAAATAATCTTCAAACAAAATGTTTAATGACAAAGATTTCCTTTCTAGCAGAAGAAGGGCAAGTTTTGACTGCAATCACATCACATAATATATCATGGCAGTTGTCTTTGTAGGCCTGATCTCCAAAGGCATAGCATGGTATATGCTGCAAAATCTTCAATGCAAAGCAGGCAAAGTTTCATTATGTTCTCTCTTTAAAGCATAGAAATCAGCTAGGTAAGAGTCTAGTGTTTTTTGTTCACCCCAATGTTTCATAAAAACATCTGAGAATTCGATCCAAGAGCCAATAGAGTCATCTCTTAGATTTTTGAACCATATAGCAGCATCTTTAATCAATGACTTAGAGAAAAATCTCATGATCAGATCCTCATGAACAATCTGAAAACGATCAATAAAATCCACAAAAGATTCCAAGTGCCTCTCAGTTGAAGCCTGATTTTGTCCAGAAAACCAAGGGAGATATTCATAACAATCAAGAGGGTAAGGATGAAGGAGGTAAGGCCATTTCAGAGTTTTAAACATCTTCATCCTAATTTTGATTTGAAAGGTTGTGGGTTGATCATGAGGGATAACAATTTGCTAACAAGGTTCAGAGGTTATGGCATCAAATGTTGAGCTCTGTATAGGTTTTGAATCAGTTTTGATTTCTTCAAGGTTACATGGTTGATCAGATTCAGAAGGAATTTGAATACAGAGGTCATTTTTATAAATGAACTAAGGCACAAAGACTGATTTAACTTCTACAACACAAGCAAGCTGTAAATCTTCTTCTAAAGATGGATTTATAAAAGATGGTTGATAATCTTCGGAGTATACAAAACAGAGGACAATTTTTTTAACATGTGAAGGGAAAAGTATAAAGGAGTTGATAAAGAATAACAACAGTTCGTAAAGTAAATTGATGAACTGGTACCTGGATTTTGAATTCAGCCTCTTCATCTTCTATCAGCCAGATACTCCCCAATGGAGTCTTGAACATGGAGTCACCAGGAAAATGATTACATTCGATTCTAATGTATGTCTCTTGTTTTCCATCAAGAAACAGATCTATGTTGTTCTCCCAGGGAAACGTTGCTTTCACTTTCGCTCCCCGGCAATGGCACCATTTTGTTATCACTCTAAGAGTCCTTCCCTGACTATGAAGGGGATGGAGCCTGGTAACTTAATGAATTGTAAAAGGTGGATCAAGTTAGAGAACTTAATCAAGTCTCACTTATTCAAAACATGCAAAGACACACTCATATGGACAAGGCTTTCAACCACCGTGTTTAGAAAGTTTATAAAAGGTGGATATGTGGATAATTACTTACTATACCAGCAGAAACATATAATAAAACATATATGAATGGCCAGTTATAATAAGTAAAGAATACTTGAAATTTCTAGTTTATGGATGTAATGACAAGTTGACAGTTATCATACATCAGAAAAACATGAAACAATGAATAATATATTCGAGTACAAGTAGAGATAAGAAAGAATATGAAGATTTGAATAATACTGGCAAAAGAAGCTTGTATTACTGATGTACAATGAGAAGTCTGAGGTTACAAGATTGAAAAGTCTCCAAAGTTGAACCCCCCTTCAGTCTATAAAATTGATAGGCTTTATATCCTTTACAAGAAGTTTCAGATCCTCAAAAGATGGATCTGATAACCTCTTCTCCTATCTCAAATTTAAATTTGTGAGATGGCTGGAAAAGACAGAAATTTATGGAAATATGTTGGTCAAATATTAACCCATATATCTCAAAAAAACACTGTTGTGTACAAACTGGAAGAGGATTTTGTATATTGGTTATTTTTGAGAGAAAACCTCTCTCAGTTCTTTGATATTCATTTTCTTTTTCCCGATATCTGCATTTCAAAAACATGTGTCAAACAGGGAAATTCTGAGATCCAAAAATTAGGGCTCAAAGATGAATTTGATTCTCCCAATATATGATACCTGTAGGAAAAATGAGAGAGGTTATTGTTCTTTGACATGTTAACAACAGAAACCTCTGCCCGTTTCTCAAAATAATTCTCCAGTCGCTCAGAATCATCATTTGAAAAAGATGACTCAGCGTAGTAAAACAAACTTTTCTGCACTTTCGGTGGCTAAAGTAGCCCCGAATTTCGCGTTTAAGCCACCAAAACCTGATTTTTGATTTTTTTGAAGGAAAAAACAAATCAAATGTTTTTCAAAATTTATTTACAAGCTAGAACTCATTAAAATGAGCCCTAAAAAAATAGTAGAGTTTTTTTCTAATGACTCTCTATCACCTAATCAAATAATTTTGACCAATTTATTTGAGGAGATAACACTCTCTACCTCCAAATCTAACATTTTTATTTCATCGATTATTGAATTACTCATTTCCTCATGATTGGACGGTTTCCATTCACTAGTAGAGTGATCAGACGATAGTTGTAGCTTGCTCCTCCAAAGTTGAATCCATCCTTCGACGGTCACGATTTGCTATTTATACAAATCGACGTTTCCTGTAGCTTCTTCCTCCACGCCTGTGTGGGTTTTCTTAACTTCAATGGCTACCTGATTACAAATGGACTAGGGTCATCAATCCTTTACAGTGATTGATGATCACTGGAACACCCCTATTGTTGGTTTAGTTTACAAGTTGTGTTGATACCTTTCTTGAGAGGGTTTCACGTTAACTGTAATCGATTCTTCATCCTAAAATTACACACAACATTCATACACAGGTTCCTCAGCTCTGATACAGAGATACATTAATTCTCACAGAGACATACAATGCACAGATCTTCTCTAAACTGAGACTTTGCATTCATCAAATGTACACTTACTGTACATACAATTACATAGGCTCACAGGACATCCTTTGTCTCGATTAAATCAAAAGACTACAACCCTCACTCTATTGTCCTGATTAACATTCAATTGGCCACCCTCTCAATGCCTCTAGGCTTACAATATTTGTACAAAAGGATTCTGCAACCATTTCTTGTTCAGATCCACAATCCACTCAACAATATCCTAAGAATCCTCTAGATCCACGAAATCATCAACCAAATACTAATTCTAGGACTCGCAATCCCTATGAGATCTAATATCTCCTAAGATATCTCAACTCCCATATTCTCATACATTCGAGAACAATTACAATTCAATCCTTACACACACATTACACTCCAAATTCTCAAAGACATAGGAAATTAGATTTAATCATGATTATGGAACCTAAATGAAAGACCCCCTAGATCTCTACCAAATGTACAAAATATGGAAGGCAGGATGCTCATGCATCAAACTCCCAAGGTTGAAAACATTCATGATCTCCTGATCATGTGATTTCATATGCTGATGAAAACCTCCAGGGTCTCAAACCTTAGGTTCTAGTTGTCCAATTGCTCTGCACCTTTGATGTTGTTGCATATCAGTTGCCTTTTGGTTCTTTGTCTTTCCTTCAATCAGGTTCAAATTCTGATTGATCATCCCTTCTGTTGTCATCTTCCTCCATCTGGACTACCTCATCATCAAATTCCACAATTCCTCAATCACAGAATCAATTTATGTTATCCCCTGCAATCCTTGATTACTTCCAATGTCATCTTCTTGGGCTAAACATCCTTTCTTTTGTTTGTTGTTGCTGCTATCATTTTGTTGCAGTACACCTTCACCTGTATATCCTTGACTACTTTCAAGATTTTTAGAATACTCACATACACAATACTTCACATCGTCTAATTCCACATTTAACCTATGGAATCCTTCCTGCAAATTATTCTCTTGAATTTGAATAAAGAAACCAATTAAAGCCAAGTGCTTCATACCTTCACTTACCATATCAACAACATTTTTATCAGTCAATTTCATCATTGTTTCCATGTACCCTTTTGTAGCCCAATGCAACATTTCCTCAAAAGAAATATCTTTAAGACAATTCACTGCCTCACTTATGTCTTTAGCAATGCCCATACCTTCAACATCCTTCTCGTTGTTTTCATGAAACAATGATGCATACATAACAGAATTTTTAATATGACCTTGACAAGGAAATTCTTCCTTCACTCTATCCTTGGAAGATTTCCAATCTTCATAACCTGCATTCACACACCAATTATCATATTTAACATCATAAAATTATGTTGTTGCCATCCTCAGCATGGTTATTCCTGGGTTTTTTACTGAAGTTTTATTGTCTCTGTCTACTTGAGACAATGCTACCATCACATCATTCTTTAGTTCTTTACCACCTGCAAACACACTTTCTTGCAATTTCTTGCAGTTCTCCATCCAATAAATGGAGTTATCAATACCATCATTGAGCATCAATCTCTTCTCAGGTTCACACCAGTGAACTTCCTCATCTTCATCCATTTCCTCAATAACATCCATGTCTTGTCATGTTGTCATTATTTCAAAAAGCATATGTCCACTTTATCCAAAATGCATGACAGACTCATCTAGCTATCCAATTTCTTCCCCTGCAGTCACAAACAATGGATTATCATAAAAATAAAATTTATGAGGTATCATATCCTCATCCAAACCCTCTGCCAGCACATCATCATTATGTTGATATGAACTACTCAAAGAGTCCATGAGACTTTGTGCAAGCCTCCCCTGTCCTTCATATCCTTCTCTAAGGATATCTCCTTCTTCAGGTTCACAATAAACAACATGCAACTTAAACTCAGTTGCTTTGATTTTTTCTCTCAACCTTGCAACCATCCTTTGTCTTAGCTTCACCTACAGTGAATTCCATTTCACATCCTTCCTTCTTATAGTCCAACCTTTCCTTTGTTCTTCTATTTTTCCCTCTAGAAGCATTATCATAGCATCTAAATTTTCTTTTATCTCAACAAATTCCTTGTCAAACGTCGTTTGAATCATCCCTTGAATACCATTTTCCTTGGTATCCTTATTGTGACTTCCTTCATGACTATCAGTAGTCATATTCCTCTCCTTATTTTTTGGACTCTCCTTGCCCACTTGTGAGCTGCAACAAGCCTCCTTCATCTCTATGTAACAAGTCTCCTCTTGTTACCAATGCCAAGTCATCTTGTTGGCATTCTATTGGTTCTCTGCAATAGAACCCCTCTTTTGAGCACTCCTTATCTTCAGCTTCCTAAGTTATCTGTTGTTGCATATTCAATTGCTCGTTGTCCTTTCCTTTAAGAACTTATGTTGTTCTCTCTCAACAACCTACTTTGTTGACTTCTGCCACATGCTTTACTCTGCTTCAGTCTTCATCCTCCTACAGCTTCTCTGTTGTACCATGCTTCTAAGACCTGCACTAAAAATACACGTTAGACCAATTTAACTTATCAATATTTTACCTATGATATATTTTCCATGATCTCCTTCCTCCTTTTGGATTGAAACTTATCATATTTCTAATCTTCCCATTTTGTATCTGTAATTCGGTAATTCCTATGTAAGGAACTCAACCTCTGCAATATCACTTTATCTCTTAGAACACAATTGTTCTTTTATCACAGCCCTTAACGGTCTGCTACTATCAGTTCCTTCAACTTGTTTTAACCTGCAACAACTCAAACCAGAGTTAAAATTAAAACACACCATCAGTGTTCAATATCTCTGCATGATCTTGTTCCATTATTCATCTACACTTGAATGGACAATTTCCATTTAACCATGCCTCTGTCTGTCGGATTTAAAGTATGATCCTATTTCCCTTTCTTTGCAATATCTCTGTCAATTTTTCACAAAGCACACTTGCTTTGTCCTCCTTGCTCTGTCAGACTTTACTGTCTGATATCATTTTCCTCTCAAGGATCTTTTACTCTCTCTAATACCACTTGATGCAAGACCTCTCATCCTAATACCCTTTTATTGCAATGTTTTTCTATAACTACATTTCAAACCCTGAAATAGGGTGCCAAGGATCATTGGCTCCTTTAATTTGATCACTAACAAGATCAAATTCTTCCTTCTGTCACAATTTCATTCACTTCAGCTCCTATTTCTTCCCTTTAACAATCCTTGCACATGACCACGAGTATGACCGTGATCAATTCCCTTTGTAGCGCGACACTATTCCCTTAGCACCTTTACCAACATGACCAACAACGTAACCTTAGGCTCTGGCTTGTTCTCCTTCCCTGTAATATTCAATCACATTGACTACAGATCTATCTCTCTTCCCAAATCGACGGTCCAAGTGCATTGCAGAGCCACATGTTTCTCACTAGTTAATTTTGTCTCTGATCTCCACAATGGAAGTTGGTCGTTGGTTGTGGGGTCGAATTCCACCGTTGATCTGTTAATCTATTGAAATCAATGATCATGTTGGATTGCAGAATGTGAAATGTCCTAGCCATTAATCTTCCATTGGACTTTCGCAATCGCTCTCATCCATTGATCTGTCTTCAACACGATCCGACAAGCACGAATTAATCATTCGTTGACCCAACAGTCCTCCTCTCTACCTCCAGATCTGACGATTGATGTTCATTGATTATAGAGTTACTCCTTTCCTCATGATCGGACAGTTATCATTCACTAGCGGAGTGATCAGACGATATTTGTATCTTTCTCCTCCAAAGATGACTCCATCCTTCAACAGTCATGATTTGTTCTTTCTGCAAATTGACGTTTCTTGTAGCTTCTTCCTCCACGCCTATGTGGGTTGTATTAACTTCAATGGCTACCTGATTAAGAATGGACTAGGGTCATCAATCCTTTACAGTTATTGATGATCACTAGAAAACCTTTATTACTGGTTTAATTTACAGGTTGCGCCAAGAAATTTCCTGAGAGGGTTTCTCCTTAAATGTAATCGATTCTTCATCCTGCAATTACACACAACATTCATACACAGGTTCCTCAAATATAATACAGAGATACATTAATTCTCACAGAGACATACAATGTGCAAATCTTCTCTAAACTGATACTTTGCATTCATCAAATGTACACTTACTGTACATAAAATTGCATAGGCTCACAAGCCCTCCTTTTTCTGGATTAAATCAACGGACTACAACCCTCACTCTATTCGGCTAATTAACATTCAATTGGCCACCCTCTCAATGCCTCTAGGCTTACAATATTTGTACAAAAGGATTTTGCAACCATTCTTGGTTCAGATCCACAATCCACTCAACAATATCCTAAGAATCCTCTAGATCCGCAAAATCATCAACCAAATCCTAAGTCTAGGACTCACAATCCCTATGAGATCTAATATCTCCTAAGATCTCTCAACTCTCATGTTCTCATATATTCGAGAAAAATTACAATTCAATCCTCACACACACATTACACTCCAAATTCTCAAAGACGTGGGAAATTACATTTAATCATTCTTATGGAACCTAAATGAAAGACGCCCTAGATCTCTACCAAATGTACAAAATATGGAAGGAAGGATGCTCTTGCTTCAATATATCTTGTAACAAGCCAAGTGGTTGATAATATCCTTGCACATATTCAAACTCGACATAATACAAATATAGATGTTCTCCATTGTTGTATTGTTTGTATTTAAAAAACCAAGAATATTCTAGTTTGTTTTCATCTTCCACATATTTTCACTCTCTAACATTCTTCATTTCCCTTGACAACTCAGGTGTTGGACCTTGAACAAATGTGTTATCAATTTGTTGCCTAGCATTCATGCAGGTCCCAATTGCAATTTTAGATTTCATTATTGTAGGTCGTGATCCAAATAAATTCACAAATATTGTTTTCCTTCCATTTTTCCTATACGAAAAAATTTAAAAATAAATTACGTTCATGGACCATAAGAATTAAACTTAAAAAAAAAATTAAAAATTAAAAAATTATTTGATCCGCGGGGTTACTAGGGAGATGTTGAGACCAAGTCTTGTCCTACGGTCTCGTGTGGAGGGGCATCTCGCCCACTAACCACCATGGGACAAAACTATAAAAAAATTATTAAAAAACAATAAAAAGTGTAAAAAGTTTATAAAAAATATACCGAAATTTGTTTTTTTTTCTTCGAAAAATCCAAAGAATTTTGTTAAAAATTCTTTGAAAAAAGTCTACATTTTTTAAAAAGTTGTGATTTCTTTAGAAAAAATCTAAAAACATATAGAGTTTTTTATAATTTTGGCATGAAAAAATCTCGTGTAATTCAAAGATAATCTTATAAAAAAATTGGTAACTGGTAAAAAATTTAAAAATAACTAACCTCTGAAATGATAGATTCTCCTCGAATGTCTTCTCAATGTTTCTCCCTTGTAGATTGTTCCAATCTATTTAACTAATGTTGCCCAATATTTAATGCATTGTAAAAAGACAAAACAAGATTGTCTATATATAACAAAGATGATATAAATTGTTGTTAAGTGTAATGAATCTGGGATAAATAAAAAAGAAGAAGATTGTGTATATATATACCTAATATTATATGGATCATCGATAAGTTTAATGAATGTGGGATAAATAAAAAAACATGAAAAATATTGTAATTAACAAATAAATAATGAATTAATAGAGTAAAATTTATTTTTAATTTTGAAGGGAAAATATTAGAGGGAAAAAATTGGTGGGGGGGTGGAATTTTGGAGGGAAAACTTTGAAAGAAAATTTTGGAGAGAATATTTTTAGGGAGAATTTTGGAGGGAAAACTTCATTCTACAAGTTATAAGACTGTCATTGGGAGGGTGAGAATTTGTATCATTCTATGTTCTTAATGAGAAGTGATGGCTTCGTCAAATAAAGAAGATTTCATTTCCGAGACATCAACAAATTCTTTGCATGCCTCTTCTTTTGGGACTAGAAAATGTGATTGAAATACTTGTAATGTAAATGAGGCATCATATTTTTCACCCAGTCAGAAGTCTGATCATAGTGCAAGCAATGTTATTTAGCATGTTCATCAGAAAAGTCTTAAATCAAAGGAATTTGAAGGCACCAATGATAAAGAGGAGGAATATGATGGTGATAAATATGTTCAGCAGTTTAATAATATTGAAAATAATCAAAATGTAGGTCGAAGCAGAGAATTTGATCAAAGTTTAAATGATTGGGATGTGAATTTTCCTCCAAGTGAGGATTTTCAAGGTACTGATGAAAATTTTCCTCCACGTGAAGGTTTCCAAGGCACTAATGAGGATGATGAAGAATTTCCCCCAAGTGGGGATTTTAAAATTATTGAAGATGATTATGCCAATGGTAGACACTCTTTCCGGAGTGGGGAATTTAAAAGCAGCAATGTTGGTGATGAGGATTTTCAAGGTATTGATAAGGATGATGAAGATTTTCCTCCAAGTGAGGATTTTCAAGGCACTAATGAGGATGATGAATAATTTCCCTCAAGTGGAGATTTTAAAAGTAGTGAAGATGATTATGCCAATGGTGGACACTTTTTCCCAAGTGAAGAATTTAAAGACAACAATGTTGATGATGATGATTTTCCTCCGAGTGAGGATTTTTAAGGTATTGATGAGAATAATGAATATTTTCCTCTAAGTGAGGATTTTGAAGGGACTAACAATGTTGATAAAGAGTTTCCCTCAAGTGGGGATTTTAAAAGTAGTGAATATGATTATGCCAATGGTGGACACTCTTTCCTGAGTAGGGAATTTAAAGGAAGCAATGTTGATGATGATAATTTTTCTCCAAGTGAGGATTTTCAAGGTACTGATGAATATTCTCCTCCAACTGAAGATTTTTAAGGGATTGAGGAGGATGATGAATAATTCCCCTCAAGTGGGGATTTTAAAATTAGTGAATATGATTATGCCATTGGTGGACACTCTTTCCCGAGCAGGGAATTTAAAGGTAACAATGTTGATGATGATTTTCCTCCAAGTGAGGATTTTCAAGGTACCAATGACGATGATTAAAATTTTCGTACAAGTGAGGATTTTCAAGCCACTAATGAGGATGATGAATAATTTCCCTCAAGTAGGGATTTTAAAAGTAGTGAAGATGATTATGTCAATGGTGGACATTTTTTTCCAAGTGGGCAATTTAATGGCACCAATGGTGATGATGATGTTTTTCCTCCAAGCGAAGATTTTAGAGGCACTAATAATGGTGTTATTGATGATGAAGACATTCATGTTAGGGAAAATTTTAAAGGCATTGATAGTCTTAAGGGTGATGATGATTTTCCTTCAAGTGAATATTTTCATGGAAGATTCAATGACATTGGTGAGGATGGTAATTATTTTTCTAGCGAGTTTGATATTCCTCAAGTATCAACGAGATTATCAATGAATATGACGATGGACATAAGAATGAATATCATGTTCTCAATCATTTAGTTGCAACAAATCAAGGTGAACAACATTCTCTTGTTCGGTCTCCTGACAATGTTTTGTATGATATTCCTTCTAGTGATGAGGAAATTCCTTCTAGTGAGGATGATGAAATAGTGGAGACATGAAAAGAAACATTGTGTCTAGGACCAAGACTAGAACTTTTTATACCAATCCAAATCATTCTAATTATACAAGGTCTAGGAAATAATTTATCACTAAATCAATTTCCATAAGTGATTTGATTTCAAGTGAATGTTGTCAAAAGAATTGTTTGAAAAGCATGGACTACATGTATGTCTTCAATAAAATGAAGACATATTTTTCAATAAATAAGAGCATGAAAATTTCATATTTAATGGGGTGCATGATATCCACCAAGACAAGATATGGTTATTGCAACGGTAATATTTTATTTTGCAGAAAGGCTTTCAAAAAAATGCACTCAATTGGTAATCTTCGTCTATCAAGAATCCAAACAAAGTTGGAAAAAGATCCTTCATTTTATTCAAAAGTTCATCATGGACGAGAGAGTGGGCCATTAACAAACACTACATTGTCTTGGATGCGGGACTTATTTTCCAAACATGGAGAGTGTATCCCAGATAGAAACACAATACATATTCCAGATAATTTCTCAAGGAGATAAATCTACAACTTATACAAAGAATATGTTGAAAGTGTTGAATGAAATGGTAATTTTATTACATATGCATATTTTACAAGAATATGGAAAAAACAATTCAACAATGTATGTATTCCTAAGAAGTCAATGATGGGGATTTACAGTATATGTGCTACTCTTGAATCGAGAAGAGAAAAATCTGAAGGGGTAGAAAGAGGTATGTATTTACTATTTTGTTTTTTTTAATTGGATAGTTATCAACTATGAAAATATATTATCAATATTTTCATTTTATGTCATGTGCAGATTCCATAGTCAAAACACTTCAAGAACATCGAAATCAACAATCAAGTGAAAGGAAAAAGTTGTACAAACATAGGAAGAAGTGTTATGATGCACCAAACAAATATTTAGGTATGATAATTGATGGCATGGACCAGAAGAAAACACTTCTACCACATTTTGTTTGTACACCAAAAAATTTACAAGAAGAGAATTTCATTCAGTTTCACTTGGTTGGTAGTATGATTTTTAATGAAAAAACTGTGCCAAATGTTTACTTCACAGCTCCAAATATTCATAATGATGCAAATATGACCATCACCATAATTCATCATGTGCTCACTCACTAGTCTAGCAATCTTCCTCAAGTTCTATATTTATAGTAAGACAACATTAGTCGTGAAAAACAAAATCAAATTGTGTTTGGATATCTAAGCATTCTTGTTCAACTGGGAATCTTTCAAAAGGTGAAATTTGGTTTCCTTCTTGTTGGACACACTCATGATCATATTGATCAAATGTTCAGTCATTTTTCAGTAACATTGAAGAGGAAAAATGATAGAATTCTACCATCATTAATTGAATGTATTAAGAAATTATACATTCCAGGACCTGTTTTTCACATATTAGAAGAAAATGTTCACATGCAAAGATTTATTCAAGAATCGCATGGTGAAGAAAAATGTAGTGAGCATCTTAATGACATTAGCTTCCAACATCATTTTTTTTTCAAAAAAGTTGATGGTAAAACACTTATATGCGGAAAGAAGTATTCAACTACTTCAGAATGGGGGTCTTCATTAGGTTTAGCATTTTTGAAGTTCATTCTATATCGTCTAATATTTGCATCATAATTATTGTTATTACAATCAGTGGTTGAAATCCATAATGCACGGAGGCGTAATAGAAATGTAGATTATTCTGAATGCCTGAAAAAATAAAAAAATCCATTAAAGATACATATGAGTACTTTGATGTTGTTGATTATGTTTGGTGGGAGTCTTTTTTCAATAGTTAAAGTGACATGATTTCAATCTCAACAAATAAAGATACATTTTTGAAGACTCCATTTCATTGGCCACAAAATATGTCAAATGAATCCGAAGAAAGAAACAATATTGAACAACAAAAATATCAAGGTGCTATTGAGTTTACACAAGCAGAGGAAATAGAAATGTATATTGGTTCTCGAAAATCATGTGCACAACGTGAAGCCATGGAAAACCTTTACAAGGGTTCAGTACATGATATTAAGGAGAGTAGCATGATTGCAGTCTTAGCAACTAAAGATCCACATGGTTATCCATTATGGATTTCAAAGGTTATAAAGATTGACAAAGAAAATGAAGATGTTATAGCAATTGAAGTGCATTTGTATGCAACAAGTACACACACATTCAATGGTGTGTACAAGCGAGAGATGTTAGTTGAGAAACATGTCAGTAGAAAGATAAAAAGAAAAGGTCAAAATACAACGTGTCGTCACACTGACCTTTTAAAATTAGAGGATGTTGACATACTTGTTTATGAATTCAATTTGACAAAGAGAGGAACTCTTCACTCCAGGACAACAGAGATTATCAAGAGGTTGTTTCCACAAGAAATAACTGCAAGATGGGAGTCTATTGAACCTAGTCATAGATCTAAAAGGCTTTTGACATATAAAATGTTGGACATGCATGTAGACTCAGATGGTGCATTCATCGACAATAGAGAAGAGTATGGATCATCTACATCTGCATCCAATTATTCATCTGAAGACAATGTAGACTCTGATGGTATTTCAGAATCCATAAGTCAGTCTAAATAAGTGTATGAAACATTTTATGTATTTTTTATCCATGTGATGTTTGTATGGTAACCATAAATGAGAATTTAACTTACATATGATTGTACATGAAGTTATGAATCATTTCATTTTTTTATGAATTATATGTTTTGATTATGGAGAATATAATAAAATTTCTTAGCTCATATGTCTTGAATATGGACAATTTAACAATACTTTTAAGAAATAATTTATGTTTCATTCAATGTAATTTGTATTTTTTTTTTTAATTAAAAGTAAAAAAATATTAAAAAATGAGAATTTTTAAAGTATAGGGTGATATTTTCATGGCATTATGTATTATCTTGTGCTTGGAGTGATAAACTAAAATTTAAAAAGTAAGCATTTAAGGGTTGACTTTATGATTTTGAGTAGTAATGATTTCTTTTACCACTTTAAAAAATATGTGTCATTTTAATACACCAATTTTAGCATGGATGCTACTGGTAGCAGTACTTTTCAATTTGATGGTTGATTTTGAGGTTTTTGTTTTAATGGTACCAACTATTAAGAATAAGATTTCAAATTATGTATAATTTTAACGTTTATAAAAAAAACATTTTGCTTTAGGTAACATCGGTTTTTTTTTATTTAGGTGTTGATTTTAAGGTTTTCCTGAGTAACTATATGAGTTTTGAAGGCCATGCTTGAAAAAGGTTGTACTTTTGACCCGGTTAAATTAATAAAGGAAAAAAAAAAAAGGTGCTACAGATAGCGCCACTTTTTTATTTGGGAGTTGATTTTCATGTTTTTTATGCAAAAATATGGGTTTTAAAGGTTAGAGTTCTCCTTTTGAGGTCACATTTCTCGTTAAGTCGATAACTTTGTTTTAAGATAAAGAATGATTAAGAATCGGTTATGGCAATCTAATTGAATCATTAAATTTGTGATAATGTTATTGCTATACTACTATGTCATCTAACCTTTTTCATCATTACAATGTTTACACTTTGGCAATCCAAGATAGAATCAAGATCACTGAAGTAACTCAATGCATGCTAAGATCATTATTCCCACAAAGAAAGTTAAATAAAATATCTCACAAATATGGGAATTACATCTTGGAAAAACATTAGAGTCCATCTAGTTCATATATCACATTGTTAGTTAGAGGGGAAGTGTCTGGCATCGATTGTGCTTTAAGGATAAAGCATTTCAATGAATGGAACTTTGTTATGTACTCATTTGGTGACAAAATAGCATCAATTAAATTAACTACAATAGTTAGAATAGTAGTAATATTAAATGGGCATAATGAAAAGACATAACTTTATATATAATATATATTATCGAGGAACAAAGTCAAGTTTGGTTAACCCGAAGGCTTAATCAACGTAAAGGATATTAATGGTCTAAAGGTCGGTAATGTTTACCTTATGGAGCACTCCCCCTTGTGTATCGTAATTTTAGAATGGAAGGAGGATCAAGCGCCAACATTAACGCTAGTAATCCCATATGACTCAAACCTGTGACCTCCCCACATGTGGGACTCGAACCCGCGACTTCCCCATTTGCAACATGCCTTTAGCGGATGGTTCTAATGATTAAGCTAACCCTTGGGGCTCTCTCTCTCTCTCTCATACATCGTGACCTTACACATTAATAAATACGCTCTTTGCACTGGTCGATATGGCCATTCCCTATACCTTTGGTAGGAGTTTAATTCAAAATTCAACAATATTTGCAAATTGTTCAGTTAGTCTTTGAACATTTGTTTAGACAGTCAACATGTGAGGTGGGTTGCCTCTTAATGGGTCATTTAACTTGAATGTGGGAGTCCCCTCAACCTATTTTTGGTTATATCCTAGAGTGTCACCAAGGTATTTCAGTCTTGGTTGGCCTTTGAGGCTAGATATAAGCACACCAATGTAGTTTTCTTTTTTTAATAATG
>SNQJ01S0035947.1:18828-32572 GCA_010110895.2 Picea sitchensis | reverse complement strand
ATATATATATATATATATATATATATATATATATCATGCCCTCAATATTATCATGTCCTATGCTTATGATTTTGGCTTCATTCATTTCAAGAATGTATAATCTAGCCCTCATTATGTTAACAAGTCTATACTCGTATTGTAACTTACTCCAATTGAATCTAATTGAATCAACTTACCTCAACTAGAAGGGTAGTTTATCCCTTACTTGATTATGGCAAGGTAAGGACTTGAAAATTGCGATAAGGTTAAAGAAAAAAATAGGCATAATAATGTGACAAACATGTGTGAAAGGAAATGGGGCATGACTTAAGAGTGGACAATAGGTGATAGCTAAGAACTGTAGATTATACCTTACTTGAGTATGGTAAGGTAAGGACTTGACAATTGCAATAAGGTTACACACAAAAATAGGCATAATAATGTGGCAAGCATATGTGAAAGGAAAATGGGGCATGGCTTAAGAGTGGACAATAGGTGATAGCTAAGGATTGTAAGTTATACCTTACTTGAGTATGCAAAGGTAAGGACTTGACAATTGTGATAAGGTTACGCACAAAAATAGGCATAATAATGTGACAAACATGTGCGAAAGTAAATCGGGGCATGGATTAAGAGTGGACAATAGGTGATAGCTAAGGACTGGAGAAGAGGTGAGAGGTAACGAACAAGAGTCGGAAAACATTTAGGGTAGGGACAAGACTCTTTCTTTCATTGTGAATATGATCCATGGAATCTGAAGCAACATATTTATTGAATATCCTTAGATCTTATGTGCTAATTTTTACATTTAGCCACTCACATGAGTGGCACTCTTTCATTTTGTCTAATAGTGAACTAATCAAATACCCACAAATACCTTCAAGTTTGACTTACTGGGAATAGATCATCAAAGTCCATATAAATTTCTCATTATAAGTTGGTAATTTCATTTCAATGCCTCAATAATTTCTCCAAAATTATTGTATGAAATGACCTCTTGAATAGCATGGTAGACTAGCTCAAGTGGTTGAATGATTTGAGCTTCATGCAAGAGGTCTTGGGGTTGATCCTCTGGGTTGGCTACCTCTGTTGCATGCCTCATTTGATATCCCTACCAAGGATCATAACCAATGTCAATGAATTTGCACTAGCTATCATCCATAAAATGTGGAAAGGTGCTCGAGGTTTCCCCATGAGGTTTTCCTTGGAAAAGAAAATGAAATGACCTCCTAAAATGGTTCAATTATTTCTACCACATTTACAAGATATGAGTACAAGGACCAAAAATGTACTAGAAAATATACCCCAACATTTTTAGCAAGGAAAATTCAAGAAAGTGCACCTAAATAGGTTTTAAATAAACATACAAAAATTGAACTCCATAGTAATCATAGATTCTCAAGTGGACAGAGTACATGCTTGTTACAGAAAATGAAATGTAAAATATGATTTTAAACATCTATTTGAGTCTTGACATTTAGATTAAAGTCAACTTTTTTTAGCCCCCTTTCAATGGCTTGAGTGGTTGTACAAAATTTGTGCATTTTAATGTGTTTTTGTACATGGAAAGATGTGCAAATATTCACAAAATACCCTTTTAAAAATCCCACAAACCTTGTACCTCTAGTCACTAGCCATGAAGCAAATTGATTGGTTGTTGTAAGCCCATTTTTGACATGTCAAACACTCGAAGCCCACTCAAATATTTAGTATGAAAAGGTAATTATTATTGTCAATTTCAATGCTAAAGTGAAAGAGGATCTTGTTGAACCCTGATGCATTGACATCAATGTTACTAGAACCGAATTTCTCAACCCCAAAAATGTGAACCGGATTAGAACCAAAAACAAATCGGTCGACCAAAAATTACATAAAATATTCAAATCTTGAAAAAAACATATAGATTCATGTGCATCTATATGAATCCAAACCATTTATACACAAATATGCAAAGTTTCTCATTTATATAGAAAGTAAGAGTGCATATAACCAAAATAGAACTAAGTGCAATACATCTCTAAACCAAAATACATCAACAAGGAGGCTCTAAATGGCCTCTAGAGTCCAAAAATAAGCATAGTACTAATGAGAAACTATAGTGACATAGTCTAGACTCTAGACTCTACAATCTGATCATATGGTACTATTATTAGTACTAGGTAGAATCATCAAAATCCGCATCCTCATCCTCCTCCTCAATATGACTAGACTCTATAGTGGGATTTCAGGTTGATTCCCATGGCCTTGAAGGTAGTGTTACCTCTAGTTGTGGAAGTGGATCCAAGTCCATCCAAGAAAGTTCTTCATTGTCAAATGTTGGTGTCTGACTCTCCACAACCCACTCTAACAAGGGATCAAAGTCATTCAAGTCTATTTTGTTTGATTCACAGGTCTTCTTCAACAACTAGTTGTGCCTCAACCTAAGATTGTACTGAACAAAAACCATATCATTCAACCGTTTTTGTTCCAAACAATTATGTGTATTGGTGTGTATATGATAAAAAAATGATCCAATTATGTTCACACCTAGAAACACTGCATGTCTAGCTCAATATCCAATTTACAAACTTTTGCAAATCATTGCACTTGCCACCAAATTGTTCCCAACGATAGGTTGCAATAAGAGTTGAAGGCAAAGAATCTTTTCAACAAATGACTTTGAAACTTTGACTCAACTTTTGCAATGAATAATATAATTTGAAAACTTTGAACTTTCTTACCTAGTGGATCCCTTGATTTGCTTCGTATAGCCATAGACATGCCAAATGTACCAATTCTCTCTCATTGAATGGAGGAGCTTGTTATGCATCTCATCTTGTATCTTGGGATCAAAGACCATGTGCTCATTGCATTTGTACAATCAAGTGTTTACCTCCCCATCTACTTCAAAATCTTGTGTATAATGGTACCTTAAAAGTTCAAAAGACAAAAAATATTCATCAATTGAATTTGAATATTTGGTTAAACATTTGTAATGAATAACAGAACTTAAAAACTCTGAAATTATATACCTTGGATTTAAGTAATAGCCAGTTGCAAGTAAAGGTCTATGGAGTTGTTTGTTCCATATTTCATCAATGATTCTCTATAGAGGAAGATTCTTCTAACTTTTATCCCCATATGTTGACTTTATTTCCTCTTTGGCCTTATCCATAGCCTCATAAACAAAACCCATGGCAAGTTTATCACCATTTGCAACACTTTCACAAGAGGCTTGTTGAACAATATTATCCCCAACTTTTAGGGATAACTAAGGAGGTGATGTCTCGAGGCCCTCAGGTTGCAGACATGGAGTACCGAGAGGCAGGCAGCTTGTAGCATCCACTTGCACAGATGGAGACCCTTCTCACCACCACAAAGGTCGTAATTTCCAGGATGGCATCCACCACACCAGCTGGCTTCTGAAAGGAACTGGGCCTTGCTCCATGAGGTACAAGTCAGGCATTATGGTGAGTGTCATTTCAATATTTGAGGCATTTTGAGTATGTTGTATCTTAGACTGCTTTAGATTTCATGACATATGCTTGGACATTATGCGTTTTTCCACATTTCACCTTGGTGGTGTTGAAATATTGTAACTGCAAAGAGTGTTCTATTTATTATTGAGTCATTTACTTATAGATCAATCCCCTTTTGTGGATTTATCATGTATAGGCTTATGTATGACCAAATCCCCTTCTGTGGATTGGTCAAACCCTAATTATATCATGCTAATTAAGAAGACGGCCCCCAAGCCTAATTAAAGTGGTTATAACCACTAAGTGAAGAGGTCGGTCCTGCTTGATGAAGAAACACATCCCTAGCTCCTGCCAACTAGTATAAATAAGTGAGGAGTGTTCCTCATTTGTTCACTCACTCAAGTCACTCATCTAGTGCGCAAGTTTGAAGGAAGTTGCAGTTGTCGAAAGAAGAAGAGAGAGGCTCATTGCTTAGTCTTGGATATTATCTAGTGTATGGTTTATTGTCTTGGCATTGTATTAGCAATCTATATTAAGTTTTTGTTGGGTTTTCTCCCCCATGAGGGTTTCCCAGGATAAATGTTGTGTACCTTGTGATTGTGTTTCTTTCAATGATCCTACTTATGCTATTATTGTCTAGTAAATTGAAAAGAATTTAATAGCAGCTCTAAATTTAACATGGTATCAGAGCTAAACTGTAGAGAGCATCTTTCACTGGGTAATTAAAAACCTCATTGTTGTCGTACAAGAAAATTAGGGTTTATTATTGGAGAGGAATTTCTAACTAAAAACCACCTAGGGAAGTACGCCCTACCCTAGTGAACTTTTGGCACCTTGAGCACACCTTTTTAGTGGCCAGATACTCTGAAAAGTCAAACCCTAGTTTTGATTGGTACCAAAAAACCAGAACTAGTACCAGAAGTACCAATCCAGATTTTCACAGGCACGGTTTCAAAGGGTAAAATTTGGATTTTCTGAAAACTGGTTGAACCATCCTACTCGCCTCAGTCCAACGCATCTAGTCCCTGGATTATAATTTCAAAATTTAAAGTTTGAAAAATTAGGGTTTTTTCTCATAAAACCCTAAGTTGCAACTGAAGTACCAGTTGCAGTGAAAATATTTTGTAAAGTGTTGGGACTAAATGTTATTGTCCTAGTACAACTTACCCTAGCAAATCCCCAACTAACTTTAAAAGGTTGAAGCACCTTTTAAGTTTTAAAGGTTTGTTATCACCGTTGTTGTCGGATGGTGCCATTACTGATACTATCAGAGGTATGTACTTACATATGTTTACATTGTATTATTATTCTAACGAGTGTTTGCAGGAGAAAGGATATTTTATCATAGATCCAGAAGGATCTCAGATCCAACACATTTAGAGGAGTAATGCACCCGAGGTTTGATTATCTTGATATCCATTTATTTGTTATCACATTATTTTGACCTTGTGAACATCTAGGTTCCATGTTGAAATCATGCTAACCATTGGTCAAAATTATCAAGGTTTATTAAAGTTGAGTTTATAGAGTTTATTCTCTAACTTAGATTTCTGTCAAATATAACATATTGTCTTAGTACATAAGACAGGTTGAAGAAATCACTTGTCACCTTGAGTGAAGGAGACTTGAAAGAAAAGCAACACACTCATTCTTGAGGAAAAAACTCCAAGTTTCAAGTTTGATTGATTAAGTTGATAAGATTCAAAACTTGCACATGTCAAGAAAACACTATAGTTGAGATAGCAATCTTTGAAAAGTTTTATACTTGGTAGCATGTGAGCATATTGAAGTAAATGCTTAGTGTGATCACTTACCAGGTATAACTAACATCTCCTCAAGGAGAAAACTTCTTGTTTTGGTCCCAAGTTACCATGGAGGAATGATTGATCACAACACTAGAAGAGTGTTTCTCTCATTTGGTTGTACTTCTTACTTTTTACCCTTGTTTCAGACAAGTCACAAGTAAAAGCTCTAAAGGAGCCACTGTGACAATTGCACTTTCTATTGCTATGAAGAGTATTATTATTGTATGTTGTTTCTCCCTTTTTGTTCTTGTTTTGGGCAGGTCACAGGTGATAACCCTGAAGGGAGTTGTAGTGATGGTTGCAAGAGGCAACATATTAGATGAAACATGAAGCAGACTATCCAAGATGTATACATAACCGTATACATCCATGTACAAAATAAGATGAAGAAGAAGCTACTTTTAAGATACAGAGTATCTCATATGAAGATTGAATGTAAGGAGTAGAAGGCTCCAAAGATGACCAAACATTAGACTTGGTCAATGGATAATGAAGCCACCTTCACAGGAAGCAGAATTCGATTGAAGTCTGACTCAAAGTTTTATATTAAGACTTGGTATTAAACACCAAATATATCATGCATAGAGTATGAAGTTTTTGAAGACTCTAAGTAAGCCTGATCTCAGAAAACATCAGATGAGGAGACATGAAATCTCCTGTGAAGATTCCCTTGTTTCAGTGATAAAGAAGGAATCCATTCAGAAGGACTGGGATATGGATTTTGCTTTGAGACTTGAAAGGAATTCAGTGATAAATTCCAAGATTGATCTATAAGATCAAGCATGTTGCAGATAATAGTACAAAGCTTGATTTGTGTCTAGAGGATTCTCCCAGGTAAGAGGGAGAAGACTATGGCGAGACACTTTCTCCAGTGACTGAAGAATTAGTTCTAGTATTCATGAAGACAACTGGAACAACCATGATTATGAGATTCAGGGGGAGCAATCCCCATATTTAAAATTGAGTGGCAGATGGTGCAGTTGAACCATGGAAACATGACGACAATAGAAGATAGAGTTACCTCCATGAAAACAGAAGAGCTATCTTCAATATCAGTTATTGAGCCACTCTCAGTTTAAGATGAAGTTGTTGTCATAATGAAGTAGAGTTACTCTCATATTTCAATTGTCATAGTGAGAATGGAGCAACCATTCTCAGCTTCAGAGAAGTTGCAGGTGCATAGTCCCAGTTCCAGAGGAATAGTTGTAGAGAGAGTAGAGGACATGCTCTCTAGTAGTGAGACAGATAGTGCTTTGCAGAAAGCACATAGAGCTAGCACATGATTTTGCATACTAAGTTGTAGCTAAGAAAGTGTACCAGGTTGGTACAAAGTGATGCGAAAGATTTAATTTGAAGTTGAAGAAAGAAAGACTCATGTCTGTAGGTTGAAGGAAGCTTTGTACATGTTGAAGCAAGCTCCCAAATCTTAATATGGCAGAATTGACAACTTCTTGACGAGCTTGGGCTTTACCAAGAGTAAAGTTGATTCTAACCTTTACCTCGAGGTTATGAATGATGAGACAGTGATGTTGCTACTATATGTAGATGATTTATTCTTGACACATGAAGAAAAGTTCATCACAGATTGCAAGAAGAAGCTCACTACAGAATTTGATGAAAGACCTAATGCATTATTTCTTAGGTCTTGAGGTTTGGCAGAGCCCAGAGAATATCTTCCTTAACCAAGGGAAGTATGCAGTTAAAATACTGAAGAGGTTTGATATGTTGGAGTGTAAATCCATGAACACACCCATGAAAACAAAGTTGAAACTCCTGGTTGATACTACATCAGAATTGGTTGATGCTACGATGTACAAACAGATCATTGGATCATTGATGTATCTGACGAATACAAGGCCAGACATATGTTTTGTTGTGAACACCTTGAGTCAATATCCGGTAGAGTCCAGACGTGTTCACCTTGTTGCTGCAAAACATGTGATGAGATACCTTAAGGGTACATTGGACTTTGGTCTCAGTTATAATGGAGATCATGACTTCAAACTGATTGGTTATACTGATTCAAATTGGGCAGGAAGTGTTTCTAACAGAAAGAGCACTTCAGGATGTTGTTTCAGTCTTGGTTCAGCCATGAATTCATAGCAGAGTGGGAATCAATCCAGTATTGCTCTCGGCACGGCAGAAGAGGAATACATTGTTGCATGTTCCGCCATTTGTGAAGCCATATGGATTCGGAAGTTGTTGACAGATCTATTTGATCTGGAGATGGAAGCAACCATGATTCTATGTGATAACCAGAGTTGCATAAAGATGACGAAGAACCTTGTGTTACATGAAAAGTCGAAACACATAGAAATCCAGTATCGCTACATTTGTGATATGGTGTAGAGGGGATCCATAAAGCTCCAATATGTTGGCACAGATGAGCAGGTTGCAGAGGTGTTGACCAAGCCTCTGTCTCGTGTAAAGTTTAAGCACTTTCGAGACAAGCTTGGTATAGTCTGAAAGGACCTCCCTCGAAAGGGGGAGTGATGTTGATAATACTATGGTATCCTGACCAATAGCGGGTAGCTCAGTTAGGATTTTATATCCTAGGGGACTGATCATCCCTGGACAGATCTCGAAGGTCCGGTAAGGACGGTCTGTCAGAGTACTTGTGCATGTATATGCTAGCTATGGTCAGTAGTGGTAGCTCTGTTAGAATCTTTATAATCCTAAGGAATCTTATGATTCTTAAGCAGATCCTAAAGGTCCGGTAAGGACAGTCTATCAGAGTACCACGTTGTAGCTCCATTAGGATTTTACGTCCTTAGGAATCTTTTGATTCCTGGGCAGATCCTTTGGATCTATGAGAGTACCACAAAATGTTATTGCACCTGCCTCATTCGGTTGCATATGATGTTGATGTTGATTCCATCCTCGTGTTGAAGATTTCCAGTGTCGTGCTGATGTTGATGTGGTTCCAGCCTCGTGTTGATGATTTCCAACCTAGTGCTGATTTTGATGATGTTCCAGCCTCGTGTTGTGATGATGTTGTGATGATGATGTTACAGCCTTGAGCTATGATGATGTTGTGATGATGTTTCCCCAGCCTCGTGTTGTTGATACTTTAGCTTCATGCTAAAGATGTTGATGATGATATTTCATCTTTCATGTTGAAGATGATGATGATGTTGTTTTAGCTTTCATGCTAAAGATGATGATGATACTTTAGCCTCATGCTAAAGATATTGATGATCATGCTTTAGCCTCATGGTAAAGATGTTGATGATATTACTTTAGCCTCATGCTAAAGAAGATGATGATGTTACTTTAGCCTCACGCTAAAGATGATGATGATGTTACTTTAGCCTTATGCTAAAGATGTTGATGATATTAATTGAGCCTCATGCTAAAGATGTTGATGATGATACTTCAGCCTCATGCTAAAGATCATGATGATGTTACTCCAGCTCCATGTTGTGAACGATGATGATGATGCTACTCTAGCTCCATGCTGTGAACGATGATGATGATGCTACTCCAGCTCCATGTTGTGAAAGATGATAATATTGATGACGAGAACAACTTTCGATGATTTATAGATGTGTCAATCAGTGTTCCAGATGTTGATGATGTTGTTACCCTCTCTCTCTCTCCTGATGATGTTGTAGTGAGTTGTGTCAGTAGAATACCCTTCTTGTTAAGGGGGAGTGTTGAAATATTGTAACTGCAAAGAGTATTCTATTTGTTTTTGAGTCATTTACTTATAGATCAATCCCCTTTTGTGGATTGATCATGTCGGGGCTTATGTATGACCAAATCCTCTTTAGTGGATTGGTCAAACCCTAATTATATCATGCTAATTAAGAAGTCGGCCCCCAAGCCTAATTAAAGTGGTTATAACCACTAAGTGAAGAGGTCGTCCCTACTTGATGAAGAGACACCTCCCTAGCGCCTACTAGCCAGTATAAATAAGTGAGGAGTGTTCCTCATTTTTTCACTCACTCAAGTCACTCATCTAGTGTGCAAGTTTGAAGGAAGCTGCAGTTGTCGGAAGAAGGAGAGAGAGGTGCATTGCTCAGTCTTGGATATTCTCTAGTGTTTGGTTTATTGTCTTGGCATTGTATTAGCAATCTATATTAAGGAAGTTTTTGCTCGGTTTTCTCCCCCATGAGGGTTTCCCAGGATAAATGTTGTGTACCTTGTGATTGCGTTTCTTTCAATGATCTTGTTTATGCTATTATTGTTTAGTAAATTGAAAAGAACTTAATAGCAACTCTAAATTTAATAGGTTGTTGACATTGTTCCCTAGTAAGTGGTCTTCCTCCAGAATGGGTTTGCTACTAGAAACTCCATTGAAGAGCCATCCTACCATTCCCAGCCATACTTACCACTTTCCATCACCTAAAACCCCCATTTCCTTGTCTCTTGGGATTTTAGGGTGTATTGACCCAAGAAGGGGTTGTCCCTCATTCCATGGGAAGAAGAGGATAAAGGCCCAGAGGGATTGTTGTTGGCTAAAAAGATAAAATCCTACATATTAACCTTCCAGATGCTTCGCCCAGGGATCCCCGAGAAAGCAATGAAATGTTTCTCTATAAGAAAAGGGGGGCCTACAAAATTGAATGATAATGAATACTTAGGGGGTTAGTTGGAGGATGGGAGGTCTCATCACGAGCCGACCTATCATGGTCACGGGTATTTAGCGGTGTGAAATTACCATCATATGGTCAGCAAGCCAGGGTAGTGGCTCTCAGTTACACAACTGGAAGAAAGGGGGTCTCATCATGAGTCGGCCTTTTCATTTCCGCGAGGTATTTGTGAGTGACACGATCATTATCTAGACACCACGCCGGGACAGTGGCCTTTCAAATAGAAGTTGAAGATGTGGGCTTAGAGCTTCAACCCCGCCCACCTTCCACGAATTGCCCATCTAATAACTCTTTTTCGGCTTCCAACCAACTCATTCCTTAAAACACGAAAGAAATAAAGAATGGCAATAAGATGGGCTTGGAAAAAGTGCATCGCAAACGAAGGTGTCACACACCCTCTACAAAGGCACCCATGAAATGAGACACTACAACCCCTTGTATGTCATGAACCCCATGCCCAATGAGTCTTGATCCATGACCACTTCATCTACTTCACATGGCTTAGAGAGGAATCACTTGGGAAACACTCCTTGACCTAGGGAAAAATATACCCAATAGGACACCTCGTTAACCCTCCCATACCCAAGCTTGGAAAGTTGCATAATGTCTTTGAGCACTTACTTGTTTGACCGGGTAATCTTTGATGCACATGCATAGGTTTCTCATTTATTGATTTGATTTACTCACCATGATATTTTGACTTGATATCTTTGGAGGGCGTGCTTATTTGTCTTTGTGGGACCTAGTTGGTGGACAGTTTTGGAAGAACAAACCTAGCTTGGTTTCCTTGGGGCTTCAAGCCCACAAGTTGGATGCAAAAGGCTCACGTGCCAGATCATGAAGACTTGACTTTGGAGGCCTAGAAGATGACTTGGAATACATAACCTAGCCCTCACATGCCAAACGAATTGCCTAGGAGAGGCAAAACGTCTCATTAGAAGCTTGATGTCACCTAGAAGGGCTAGGGTTTGGTCGTGAAGATGTTGTTCAATGACATGTGACACGTTTTGAAGGAAGAAGGCTTGAAGACCATCAAGAGAGGAATTGGATGAGTGACAAGTGGCCTTTGGAGGCCTAGCCATGCATCTACTACCCCAATGACTTCTTCAAAGTGCCAAAACATCCCCTAAAGGGGAGACGTCCTCTTGTTTTAGGGTTTCATTTGTGCAAGAAGTAAATTTTAGAGTGAATTGTTTAATATTACTTTGTAAAGGGGCAAGATTAGGGTTGTTGAGCCCTTATCTTGTGGTTTACCCTAAATTATGTGGACAAACTATGTTTAATAGTTTTGTATAAATTGAGATCAAACTCAAATCACTTCATAATATTGCCTCTCCATTGTGAGAGCTACTAAGGAAGGACTTGCGCTATCTTTGGTTATTTGTTTCTTGTGCTCTTGTGTGGCTATCTTTCTTGGTTATTAGTTGATAGAAGCATGTGCTAGTTCTTGGAAGGTCTTCTCTTGCTATCTTGTGCTTTGTTCTTGGTCTATTGCTAGAGGAGGAAAGGTGCGCTAGCCTTGGAAGGATTTTCTCTTGTTATTGTGGTGGTTTATCTTAGCATTTATTCCTTGAATTGGTAAGAAAATCTGCTTGTGATATCATTTGTATTTCAAGTCAAGGTTATCTTGTTAGAGCTAGGTGGGAAGTATAAGGGCATACACCCCTACCTTAACCTCCATCATAATTTTTCTCTAGTAGTATTGATTTAGCAAGGGTTTACTAAGAGAAGTATAAGGGCATACACCCTCTTAGTCTAAACCCTAACTAGGGATACTTGCCTTGGGGAGTAAAAGGGTTTACACGCCCAAGGAAGGTAGTACCTCTAGCTTATTATTTTCTTGACTCCATTAATCCAACCATTAAAGGCACTAGCCATCAATTGTTGAATTGGAGAAATAAATTGTTGCCTTGGGAGATGAGAAAAGCCATTCTCTTGAAGCTCTTCCACTTGGATTTTCTTCTTCATGTTATGAGCTAACTTGCCTCATTGAGGCATCCCTTTTTACCAACGACTTTTGTTGTTGTTATAACTCCAACCCTACAGCCATAAGGCTGCAGAAACCCTAAATTTCCTAACCCTAATAACTCACAAACTAGCCCTAGACTTAAGCTAAAAATTTGCCCTCATGTTCTACTTGCTAGAGCGCACTGTTTGGTCAATTTTTGGGCAAGTTTCATTGGGTAATTTTGTTGATGTAATGCATTATTTGTTACAACCATAAGGCTGAAAATTATCTCTGCAAAACTGTTTCATAACAACCTTGTTTGATTGTTCAAGTTTCATACTATTTTGTGCAAGCTAGATTATGTCATTGTTGGTTCACTTATTGCATGTTTAACTGAACTAGTAGCAGCTTTAATTGCAGACTTTGTTATCATTATATTGTTGATAGCTAATATTGTTTGATCGCTACAAATTAGGGACGACAATCTTAACTTTCTTTTCCACCTAACATATTATATGCAAGTGTGGTTTTTCTTGTGTCTTGGGCAGGTACAAACACTCTTGCAGGTATTCAAAGACTTGGCAACCTTAAACCACCCGGGGATGAGTCATCAAAGCCACTTTTCTCTTCCATCATTGACCTCTAGGGAGATACTTCTCTTCCTTCCCTTCCATGTGTCTCAGTCCCCCCAGGGTCACCAAGATTGCCTCCCTAGAGTGACCTAGTCACCCTTGAAGCGTGGGACCTATATCAAGGTAACATTGGGTATAGTGTCCCTCAGTTGTCGCCACTTGGTGGTTGGGTCAGGCTTTGCCCAACCTACAACTTGTGCGACAACAAATAGCACTATCTCTTTTGTCTTTTTTCAAACACTTAGTCAACAACATATTTCCCTTTGGCCTCTCTACTCCATTAAGATGCATTCCATTTATCACAAGAAAACATCTTCCGCAAGTTATCTTTTTGTTGAACAATGGATTGCAATGAAAGAAAGTTCGATGCAAATCATATAATACCTAACCAAACAAACTCTCTACCCCTAGTGTTTTTCCTCATAAGGTTCAAAACCCATGTGTGGTTGTAAATGTACCTAGTTATGGATTTTTCTTATTCCACACACTTCTTCACCCATTCAATTTTTCCATTATCCTCAAGCATGAGATCCAAATAAAGGGTTGTACATGGAGTCCACCAAATGGTGAGGTGTTTTTTCTCCAACATCCTTCATGTTGCAACATAGTTGGAGGCATTGTCTGTGATGACCTGTACAACATTCTGCACCCCCACCTCCACAACTACTTCATCCAAAATATGAAATAATAATTGTGCATCATTCACCTGATTAGATGCATCCATGGATTTAAGAAACACAGTTCCTTTTGAGCAAGCAATTAAGAAATTGATAATGGTGCGGAAACTTCCATCAGTCCATCCATTAGACATGATTGTGCACCATGTTTTACTCCATGACTCCTTTAACTCTATGAGGTATTCATTTATTCTTTAGACCTTATTTTGTAAAAGTGGCCCCCTTATATCATGAAAACTAGGGCCTTTGAAGCCCGAACCACATGAATCTACAACATCTAACATGGGTTGATAATATGCAGAATTAATAACATTAAAAGTTATATCTACATCATACCACTAGCTAGGAATGCATTCCCTGTTGAAATAATATAACTGCAAAGAGTATTCTTATTATTATTTATATATTATTTATAGGATTAATCCCCATTGTGGATTAATCATGTCGGTAATTGTATTAGGACCAAATCCCCTTTTGCGGATTGGTCAACAAACAATTATAATAAGTAGAATAAGAAGTCGGCCCCAGCAGTTAATAAGAAGACCCAGAAATATAATAAAGGTGGGTTTACCCACCCAGATTAAGAAGTCGGCCCTGTCAGTGAAGAGACACTTCACACATGCCAGAACTTGTATAAATAAAGGAGGCTA
>SNQJ01S0035947.1:5761-18818 GCA_010110895.2 Picea sitchensis | reverse complement strand
AATAAGAAGTCGGCCCCAGCAGTTAATAAGAAGACCCAGAAATATAATAAAGGTGGGTTTACCCACCCAGATTAAGAAGTCGGCCCTGTCAGTGAAGAGACACTTCACACATGCCAGAACTTGTATAAATAAAGGAGGCTAGCGCCTCATTTGAACACAACTCACTTGCTCAGTTTGAGAGACAAGTTCTGATATGTTACCAGCAAAGGAGAGAGGGAGAAGCGTGGCGCATCTTTTGGAGAGGACTTTTTGTATTGGTTTGAGTTATCTCTTGACATTGTATTGGCAATTTATGATAAGGAAGTTTTTGCTGGGTTTTCTTCCCCTAGAGGGTTTCCCAGGATAAATGTTGTGTCTCTTATGAATGTGTATTTCTCAGTGATCTTGTTCTTATGTTGCTCTTATCTATTGAAATGCAAAGAACTATAATAACGGCATAAACATTAACATTCTCAAGCAGCCTCCTCCATATTCTTCCATTTAGCATCAAGGGTGGGCTAAGCACCAGGGGTGATGCAGGGTACAAAGAAAGAGTCAAGCCCTTTATGTGCCCTCTTCAAATTGGATGAACTAGGGCCAAATACATGTTCGTCTCTATGTCCAACAAGAAAAATGGACGATTATTCAAAACTAGGTATATGATATTTAGGGTCATTGGCATACTCATCATCCATTTGACATGTCTTTTTTAATCTTCTTGGCCTTGGCTTTATTTGCTTGGAAGGATTCAATATAACCTTGCATCTCCTCTTTTAGATCAATAGAGACTTTTCTGCAAGATTCTACTTGTCCCTTTTCATATGCTAAGTGTTGTTTTATCCTATGGATAACCCCCCCTCCCCGTCTCCCTAATTCTCTTCCCACAATAGTTGCATACTTTTATTCCCTCTTCATCCAAATTGCAATGAACCCATGCTAAATCCCTCCTGTCTTTAGGAGCCATGGCAATTTTTTCACCAACAAACAAAAATCTGCAAATAAAACCCTAGTAATTCTTAATTGCTACAAGAAAAAACCAACAATTTTAAAGAAAATAATAGACGAAGAAAAACAGCTTTGATGTACCTTCACAAGCCTTTCAAATATTGAGAAGAAGAGAAACTCCTAACAACAGAAAAAACAGCTCTATAACAACCCACAAAATTATGGAAATGCACCCTTGAATCACCTCCAAAAACAACCCAAGAAATTTTTAAAAAGTCCCTTGAAACAATTCCAAATCAGCCCAAACACTCTCCAGCTTAGTCCTTCAACCTACTCTCCAAATATGCCCAAGAACTTTTTCAAAACAGCCTAACAGCTCTCCAAAACTGCTCAAAGAAACTTAGCTCAAGAATTTCAAATAGCTCAAATGAATAGTGTGAGTGAAATGGAGGGGGTCCTCTTTAAATAGATTTTAATAGGCCCTAGGGTTAGATATTAAGCATCCCCTTGAATTATTATTTTCTTAAATTTGGATTTAGGTGGTCCCTAGCCGCATCATACGGTGTTGTACGGAACAGACCAGTTTGGTGCCTTAAAACTAGTACAGTACCGAACCAGCCAAAAACGGTCGAAAACTCTGAACTGGACCAGAAACCTGTCCAAACCGATCGGACCAGCCAGTTCAGGTCTGGTTCTGATAACATTGATTGACATTTTTTGAGGATTAGTGCTCATATAAATTGAAGGACCAATGATGCCGGGTGATCATATTCTTGCTGTTTAAAAAATATCAAATGGCACACATATTTCAGGGCACTAGAAGTGACTTCAATCCATTGAAGAGAGGCACCTTCAAAATATTACATTTTTTGTGTGTAAATGAGACCACAAACAAGATGAAATAGCAAGCAATCTTGTGGTCCAAGACTACTGATCGTCCTACCAAATATATTCCAGTAGAAGCAGCAAATAGGCTTTGCAGAATCTGTTGCACGAAAGTACCCTTCTGCCAGTCTGCAGATGCCTTGGAGCTCGTTCCATAAGCATGCATATTCCAGAATAAACTCGAGCAAGAGAAACTCTCTTGATGAATTACTGTTCAACTTTCAGAGGTGGTGCTACTGCCCCTTCTGATGATGAAGTCGCCCTTTCCTCAAGAACTGTACTTCCTATTCTAGTTAGAGGCCAGTAACGCAGTACGGATCTCCCTAATATGTTCTTGGCAGGCAGTGGTCCCCTGGAAAAGAAAAAAAAAAACTGAAAAATGTCAGGTAGTTGCAGCAAGATATTGTCAAATGAGACAAAAGTAATGCCAACAAACTTAACTGGAAAAGCAAAAACATCACTTCGTTTTCAGGGATTAAACTAGAGATCAAGAGAAATAGACGTTACTTGTTCTGCTTTTCAGCCATGTATATTACAAAGAGTTTCAGAGATGAGAATTCAAAAATTAGAAAAAAAAGGCTTAAATACAAAACTTTGTCCAGTTTTATACTGGAATAGATAAAGATAGATAATATAATATCAAACGAGAAAAATGTCTATGCATTAAGGAATCTGCAGAAAGATTTCATGAAATTCCATCAGGCAGGGTAGAAAAAGGGTTCTTCTAATGTCTCTAGAGTATCCTACTTTGGAATTAGAGTGACTGTAGTCTAAAGGCACTGTTACCAAATATTTAGATCCTAAACATGCTTGTCATTATCCAGACCATGACACATTGTTGAGAGGGTTTCACATGGTAAAAATTTACAATCAGGGTTTACTTTGGACAGCTCTAGGACTTGCACATTGTATATGCTTCACATAATTAGATTCAGCCTAAGTTGCAGGAAACGCTCCCCCCCTCCTCGGTTTCGGGCAGGAAACCAGTACGAAACTCGGAAACTGGTACGGTACGGCCGGCGGCGTTTCCTGTCCGTACCAGCCCGTAAGGCCAGCGTTTCGGGCATCTTTGAGGCAAAATAAGGAAAAAAAAAAAGGGGGGGGGGGGGGCCATGGGGCCCCCAAACAGTCAAATATATTTTTTTTGGCATTTTCATGTTTTTTTTGCATCATTATTGCATTTTTTTTGCATCATTATGTTTTTCTTGCAATATAATGTCTTATTTTTAAAAAAACTATATAGACATATATATATTTTTTAATTTTTTTATATAAGGCGTTTCCACGGACGTTTCCATTTTTGGGGGGCCTGTTTCGTACCGTCCCGGTTTCGAAAACTTGGAAACATTTCCCCGTTTCATGCAACTTAGGATTCAGCATGATCCTAAAATTTTCTAGGAGTGGTCAGACCTCAACCAATACAGCAGAAGAGAGACATGGAACAACTATAATGTAACAAAATAACATAAGTTTTGGAATACCCTAAATGTAGAACAGAAGGTCAAAGTTTATTTATGATAAATATGGCCAATGGCTAGTACATAACAATATATTTTAACAGGAAAGACAGTTTTCAAACCAAACTAAAAATGCCAATGGCTACTAAATTCACATTACACAAGGACATGGGACACGGAGGACACAGAAATACGAGTGTCCAACATGGGACACGTCGACCCCGGAAATAGGACATGGAGGACATGTTTTATATATATATATATATATATATTCAAAAAAATTATAGATATTAAAAATATTACAAATACAAGAAATGAAATATAGACAACGTTTCAATTTTTTAGAAAATAGAACATTTACAAAACACTTGGAAGTTGGAATCCCTTCAAATCTCGATTTTACCCTTCACCTACACAATGAGAGACCGTAAGGGCATTTTCCATACATTTGAAAGTGAGAAAATAGCAGTGAAAACTGTTTTTTATAGTCAAACAGGTTGGACATCTGTCATGGCTAGGGCACGTGTCTGACACGTGTTTAGAAAAAATGCCAAACACGTGTCAGACATGTGTCCTAGCGTGTCCATGTCTGACATGTGGGATATGGACACAGCACCCCTGGGGGTCGTGTCCTGTTATTTAGCTACTAATATATCTGATCTCCAAGAAATCAGTCTGCAGTGCCACATTTTGATCATTGAATAAGCATGGGACAAAAGCATGTGGAACCCTTCTAACTAGAAATTGCTTCTTTTGGAAGTATAAACGCAAGAAAAAAAAATACAGACTTCAAGTCTCTAGGCAACTCCTAAAAGATGCTTGAAAGAAATGGTTATTATTAAAAGGCCATAATACAAGCCAAAACATAATGCTGACAAAAGTAAAAGACAATTTTTCCTAAATAAAAATCAAGTCACTTTCTGCTCCCAAGGTCGATCTGCCAAATAACAGATATTTGTCAACATGATTCTCATTGTTGTCCACAGACAAGGCTACCATCAATAAGAGATTAGAAAACCTGTATCCAGATTTAGAATATTTGAGCTGTAACTCTTACAAATGGGTTTGTCTTAAACACAACTATTTGTTCTTTCTCTGCCCAGGTGTGGGATGAGGGAAGGATTGGCTGTTAGAGAAGCATACCAAATGTGAGAATCGTAACTGTTGTTGCGATTGTCTCCCATTACAAATACATAGTTTTCTGGCACATACTGCACACATGAACACAAGAACCCTGGTTAGCATAGAAACTATATCATTGCTACATATGCTATTGGCTAGTGCTATTAACAAACCGTTCAAATTTATTAATTTATTAAAATTACTGCATGGAAAGAATGTGAAGAAAACTGGGAAAGATCAAGATTGCATAGCCTCTGACTTGCCAATGACCTTGTGCCAACTTTACTCTATGTATATTATTACATTACCAAAAAGAAAGCTTGATTCATAGTAAAGATTTTGATTTTGAGCTGGCGAAGCTCAGGGATCAAGTAACTCTGTGCTTATTAGGCACCCACATTATCACTGTGACTTGGAAGGTGAGCTAGAAGTTCAAAAAGTGTGACAAGAACGTATCTACCCCCTTTCAAGCATAAAGGAATCAGCCAGAAGTTCAACAGGATTGCATTAGTGCATTCACTTATCATATGGAACTAATAATGGTTATCTATGCAATTGTAAACTAGTCATTCTGTTAGATTTCAGTCACGAGAAAGTTCAGCAGGGTTGCATTAGTGCATTTACTTACCATATGGCACTAATAATGGTTATCTATGTGATTGTAAGCTAGTCATCATGTTAGATTCCAGTCATAGGAGCGATAGCTAAGCACTAGTCATTTGACTGGGTGTCGATGAACTGACAGAAAGACAATATTCATAAACTCCACAATAGGATTAACTTGGGGAAAGCTCCTTGGCAATTTATCGGAGATTGATACAAATTTATATTAAAGTGATAGATTAGTTTGGGCATGCTCTTTTTTAATGCATATGCTTGTTGAGATCACAAGAGAGAGAGACGGATCGAATGGAACCACCCACAAACTCTAAATAAACATGAACCATAAGCACATCATAAAGAGAAGGGAAGATGAACCAGTGAACAAGAGAAACACAAGATACGGTGCCCGTAGGCTAAAGAATCAATCTCTTAAATCAAGATGATGAGATGATACAAATGACAACTCGAGTTGTGTATTTATACACAACTCAAGTGAGGTATCCTTTCAAGAAGGGAGGCAACCCTTCAAAAGGGGGTTATGGGCCCACATAACAAAAGCACACACCCCAAGAGGGTGACTAGGCCGACCTAGTTAAATACATAAAAAATACAATAAAGAGGGTGCTTAAACATAAATAACCATGTGTGAAGATTACCATCATTCCAACATCCCCCCTTAATCTTAGCATGGGGACATGGAGAAGGATGTTGAAGTACAAAAGGAGTGGGCATACCCAATAGAGATACAACAGTAGCTGCAAATATAAAGGAGAGTGGGTATGAGATAACCCAACTCAAATACAAGCGTGGATGGGTATATGAAGATCCAACCATCGTCATAGAATTGCTCAACTCCCAAGGAAATGCCACCTTTGAATTGCTCATCATCTGGAGACACATGACATTGATATGGCCATCTGATATGGAAGTGTTGAAAAGAGGAATAAGTACAAGAGAGAAAAATGAGTGGGCATACCCAACTCAACCATCGTTGGAAGAAGAGAGAGTGGGTTTGTGATGACCCAACTCAATACAAAAGTGGACCCAATAAGCTAAAAGAATGCTGCCATCAAACTGCTCATCTGCTGGAGAACTGTCATTGACCTGCTCATCCAATGGAGGAGGGCAGGAAGACATATCCCTACCATACTGCACACCTATTGGGAGAGTGGTACTACTGAACTATTCATCTAATGAAGGAGTACTAGAAGAAATTTCCTATACAGAAATGGAGAATGTAGCCACCGATCTGCTCAATGGCTGGAAAAAACTATCACAGGCTTGCTCATCCAATGGAGGAGGGTGGGAAGACATATCCCTACCATACTGCTCATCTGCTAGGAGCTACTGAACTGTCCATTTGAAGAGGTGCTGGAAGAGACATCTTGTATAGAAATGATGAAAGCAGTAATCGATCGACTCATTTGCTAGAAAAGACTATCACTGACCTGCTCAACCAATGAAGGAGGGTAGAAAGATATATCCCTGCCATAATATGCATCTACTGGGAGAGTAGCACTGAATTATCCATTTGAAGAGGTGTCAAAAGAAACATCCTGTAGTAGAGAGGAGATAGGAGTATCCACCTCAAATAAGATCAATTGTAGTTGAAGTGAGAGTGAGAAGATCCAACTCCATATATCTGAAACTTGAAAGAGCTTGCATATGGCCAAGCATGCTCAAAGGAAATAGGTGTGTGGGTTTATGGATACCCAACATAGGTGCACATGAGAGAGCAAAGCTCAAAAGGAAGCTCAAATATAAGGTGAGAATGGGTTTATAAATACCCAGCTCCTCACAAAGAGTGGCTGTGGTCAAATATTTAATATAGGCAACTAAAATACAAGTGAAAATTGGTGTGTGGATAACTAACTCGAAAAGATGGCCGACCATAACTAAAATAAAGAAGTGAGAAGGTTAATGAGTAGCCATCTCAACATATGGTCAGCCTATGCACAACATCCTTCTTGAAGATGGACAGGAGGCCAGGAAGAGAAAGCATTAGATAGTACCTTCCCCTTGTAATGTTGAACGTGGGCCATCTAAAGATAGAACTTCCCCAAAACACCATAGTACCAATACTAATATGGCTGCACAACCAGGAAAAATTGGTCTTTGACAGAGCTCTAAAAGAAGGAGCTACTGAAGCGTGCTGCATATTGGATGTCTCATAAGGACAAATTTCATAGTCTGACAGACAAAGATCCACACAACCAAACTGATCCACTGAAATAAGCTGAGAATCATCCGTAGAATAATCAATAAAGTAGAGTGGGACAAATCTTGCAGACCTGCCAATGGAAACTCCATCAAAGGAGCTGACAGGGGTCTCCCTTTGCAAACAAATGACCATAGGCTTGTTAGAGTCACACTATGAATCATCACTGGAAGCGACTAGGCCTTGTGTCACCAATTGCAATATTCAATATAAAAGTACCAAGCCCTGGAATATGAAGAAGATCTCCAAATAAGGTGGAGTCAATACCAAGAGTACCATCCATTGAATCCGGTACAACCCGATCTGCAAAGTACACTACTGTGTGTAACAAATAAGCAATCCATCTGGTCTAGAAAAGAGAAGTCTCCATGAAGACCTCAAGAGAACCTTCCAAAGGAGCCAAGAAGGGGGTTGAAACCCTATAATAACAATGATCTAGAAAATGTCACTACCAAGCCATCCTCCAAATGAATAGAACCAACACTGCCTTATAAACAACTGCAGATTTTTCGCTGAAAGAGAGCAAAAGGAGTGTGTTTCCCTAAGAGAGGGAACAAAAAGTATCCTTGAATCCACTGAAAGGACCAAAAAAGTGCCAAAGAAGAAAGATGTTGGTGAAATAGAGGGTAGAAACCCTAGCAAATTGTACACTGTCCCAAAAAATGTTGAAAACTTTAACTTTAAGACCTGGAACAACCCTAAAAACATGGTGAAATCCTAATTTCAGACCTAAAACCATCCCTTGGGCAAATTTTATTGGCCACAACTCTAGATCGGCTTCAAATGAGTCGTTGAATAAAGAAGAGGAAGTTCACACCCACTCTAAAACCATGTTGAGATCACAAGATAGAGGGAAGAATCAAATGAAACAACCAACAAACCCTAAATCAACAGGAACCATAAGTACATATAAAGAGAATAGAAGATAAACCCATGAATAAGAGAAACACAAGATATGGTGTCTGTAGGGTAAAGAATCAATCACTATGAATCAAGATGTTGAGATGATACAAATTCAAGGGCACTCACAATTCAAGTAAGGTGTCCCTTCAAGAGGGGGTTATGGGCCCACATAACAAGGGCACTCATGCCAAGAGGGTGACTAGGATGACCTAGTCAAAAATATAAAAAATAAAATAAAGAGGGTGCTTAGCCATAAATGACCACATGTGAAGATTACCTCCATTCCAACAATACTTTTAATAAGATTAATTCAAGAGGCCTTAGGCTAGGCATCCAAACCTAACCATACGAATGTGTAGATTTTGGAAAAAGATACATATTTAACATTTTTATTTGGCCATATAGCTATTATAAAAACCGAACACCAAAAAAACCAAGAACACAAAGAGAGAACCGACATAGAGAAAATGATTCTTGGATATAAAATAAAGAGAAACCCTCTCTTTATAACAATGAGATGACATAAACCCTACCTACACAAACCCTAAATGCATAAACCCTAAAATGACTTATGTGTACTTTAAGACTTAAACATAAAGTAACTTCAAGTCAAAAAGTGACTATTAATATGCCTACGTCTATAGTCTAGATGACCTTTATATTCTAACACCCTCCCTTGATCGTCAATCTAGAAAATACACCATGTTTGTCCTTGAATTTTACAATTTTTTCTAGACCCAAAGACTTGGTGAGAATGTCGGCAATTCGATCCTCTGTAGGACAATATTGCAGCTCAATTGTTCCATCTTCTACAAGTTGTTAGATGAAGTGACAATGAATGTCGACATGTTTGGTACACTTGTGGAAGAGTTGATTCGTTGCTAGCTTGAGAACTCCCTGATTATCACAGTACAATAGAATAGGCTTGTTTTATCGAATCTTCATATCGCCAAGCATTCATTTAAGCCAAACTTCTTGACATGTTCCTTTCATTGCTGCTTAATATTCTACTTTGGTCAAAGAAAGGGACACAACATGTTGCTTCTTTCTTGTCCATGTAACTACTCCAGTACCAAAGTTGAAAATATAGCTTGATGTGGATTTCCTATCATATATCAATCCTTCCAATCTGAATCTAAATAACCACACCACCGATGTTCTTTGTGTCTTTCATATAGAATGCCAAAATATAATCTTCCTTTCATATATCGTAGCATTCTTTTTGTTGCTATCCAGTGTTCTACCTTTGGAGCAGTCATGAACCGAGAGATGTAGCTGACTACATAACTCAAATCACGTCTATTGGTTGTAAGATAAATCAAGCTCCCCACTACTTGTTGTAAACTTATTCATTAACTTCCTTAGAATCGGTCTTGGCTGAAAGTTTCATCCCTTTCTCCATAGATGTAGATGATATTTTGCAATCTACCATCCTGAACCTGTCTAACAAACTTTTGGCATACTTTGTTTGTGAAACAACAATATGTTTATCTATTTGCTAAACATCTACACCTAAATAGTAATGTAAGAGGCCTAAGTCATTCATGTCAAAAGTTGCACATAAATTGGATTTTCCTAGTGAAATTGCCCCTACCTCGCTACATGTGATGATATCATTTGCATATATCACCAGAATAATTACATCATCTCCAATGCTTTTGACGTAAAGGTTGGGATCTTAAGGACACCATTGGAACTCTTGTTCACCCAAATACTTTTCAATTTTTGATGTACCATGCTCTAGGTGCTTGCTTCATGCCATAGAGAGCTTTCTTCAGTCGACAAACTAGATGCTCTTTCCCCATAACCTAAAAACCCTATGGCTAGTACATGTATACTTCTTCCTCCAAATCTCCATTGAGGAAGGCACTCTTCACATCCATTTGGTATAGTTTCCAGCCAAATTGTGCTGCCATGGCTAGAACTAAATGGATCGTGCTCATATTTGTTGTGGGAAAAAAAGTCTCTTCATAATCAATTCCATCTTTCTATGCAAAGCCTTTTGCAATCAGTATTGCCTTATGCTTGTCAAGTGTCCCATTTTCTTTGTACTTGACTTTATACACCCATTTGCAACCAATGGGTTTCTTCCTTGGAGGTAGATCCCATGTTTGATTTTTCATTAGAGTCATGCTTGACTTGCATGGCCTTCTCACATTTCATTCTTCCTTTGGCCTCTTCATATTCCTGAGGTTCATATAAGTCATGAATGTTAGCCAACAAAGCAGAATTTCTTGTATCAGATGTCTTACCTATTCTTGGTCTTCCTTTTTCCTCATCTCCTCTAGCCGAACATCTCCAATAGTGTTGTGCCACCATTTTGGTCTCTTCTTAGGATTATCTTCTTCCAAATCAACACTGTCATTTTGTTGATTTGGGGTACCTACAACAACATAGGGAAACAAATCTTATCCAAAGGGCCCGACAACCCAAACTGGCCAAGGAACTTGCCAAAAAAAAAAATAGAAATGCATCCAAGAAAACACTGGAAACATAGGCCATCCAAGCAACACATTGTCATCAAGAAAATCCAAAAGGCAATCAAGGGGAGGCACCTCTAGTGCAAATCTGAAGCCATCTTGTCACGAAGAAGAGCCTAAGATAAAATATACAATCAAGCCACAAGTCCTTGAACCAATCCCTACAACGAAAAAAAGGCTATTGTCTAGAGGCGCCTCAATGCCACTCTCCTCCTCGACACAACCAACTCTTCATTCAGCATGCCCATCGACACACTTCCTATGCATTGTGCATGAAACCCTAGTAGGGTTTGAGATAGGAGTTGTCTGGGGATAGGGAGGCAGCAAGCACCCATCCTTCTTCCCTTCTCTCCATTCTCTTCTCTCAAAACTTTAATTATACATATCTTAGTACTTCTATCTCAATGTAGTTTTTCTATTTGCGCCATTACATGTAATATGAGAGTATAGCTTGAGTGGGCCTAATGTTTAAGAACATGTGTTTCCTCCTTGGAGGTCACAAGCTCAAATCCAAACGGGGGTAGGGTACATGTTAATGATTAAGCCATTATTACAGTTCTTTGCATTTCAATAGATAACAATAGCATAATACAAGATCAATGAGAAATACACAATCACAAGAGACATAGCATTTATCCTGGGAAACCCTCTAGGGGAAGAAAACCCAGCAAAACTTCCTTATTATAGATAGCCAATACAATGCCAAGAGATAACTCAAACTAAAACAAAAGATCCTCTCCCAAAGATGCGCCATTCTCTCTCCTTCTTTTCTAACTGCAGTTCCGAAACTTGTCTCTCAAATGAGCAAGTGAGTTGTGTCTAAGTGAGGCGCTAGCCTCCTTATTTATACAAGACTGGCACATGTGAAGTGTCTCTTCACTGGCAGGGTCGACTTCTCCAACTGGGTGGTTATAACCACCTTTATTATATTTCGGGGCCTCTTTAATATCTTTTGGGGACGACTTCTTATTCTGCCTATCACAATTATCTTTTGACCAATCCGCAAAAGGGGATTTGGTCCTTTATAATAATCGACATGATCAATCCGCAAAAGGGGATTTGGTCCTTTATAATAATCGACATGATCAATCCGCAATGGGGATTGATCCAATGAATAATATATCAAATAATAATAAGAATACACTTTGCAGTTACATTATTTTAACACTCGCCCTTAACAAGAAGGGTATTCTTCAGCAGCATCATGCGAGAGAGAGGCCTTTATCATCAACAACATCAAGTGGGTGAGAGGACAACATCATCAATATCATCTTAGAACACTAATTGGCGTATCTATAAATCATCGAAAGTTTTCTTCATCGGCAGCATCGTCATTCTCAAAGGAATGCAATCATCATCTGCATCAATATGTATTAGTGTAAAACTGAAACATCATCATCACAACATGAGGCTGGCTCATCATAAATACTAGACTGGCTTTACGTCACAGCTATCCAACCGGAAGCACAGTTCTAGTCTCATCTCATCGTCTTGTTTTACGTCATAGCTGTCAAGCTGGAAGCAAGATGCTCGTCCTGTTTTATGTCACAACCATCAGGTCAAAAGCAGGATACTAGACTGGCTTTACGTCACAGTTATCCAGCCGGAAGCTCAGTGCTAGTCTCATCTCATCATCTTGCTTTACGTCACAACCATCAGGTCAGAAGCAAGGTACTCGTCCTGCTTTATGTCACCCATCAGGTCGGAAGCAGGATACTAGACTAGCTTTACGTCACAGCTATCCAGCCGGAACCACAGTACTAGTCACATCATATCATTATGTCACAACCATTAGGTCAGAAGCAAGGTACTCGTCCTGCTTTACGTCACAACCATCAAGTCGGAAGCAGGATACTAGACTGCCTTTACGTCACAGCTATCCAACCGGAAGCTCAGTGCTAGTCACATCACATCATCTTCCTTTACATCACAACCATCCGGTCGAAAGCAAGAGATGTCTCATCACAGCAACTACTCCCCCTTTCGAGGAAGGTCCTTTCGGACTATACCAAGCTTATCTCAAAAGTAATCAAACTTTACACGAGATAGAGGCTTGGTCAACACATCAGCAACCTGTTCATCCGTGCTAATGTACTGAAGCTTTAAGGCTCCTCTCTGCACCATGTCACGGATGTAATGATATCGGATCTCTATGTGCTTCAACTTGTCGTGGAATACAGGATTCTCTGTCATCTTTATGCAGCTCTGGTTGTCACATAGGATCATGGTTGCTTCCATCCCTAGGTCAAATAGACCGGTCAGCAACTTTCGAAGCCATATAGCTTCGCAACTGGCAGAACATGCAGCAATGTATTATGCTTCCACTGTGCTGAGAGCAATGCTGGATTGCTTCCTACTCTGCCACGAGATCATAGTTGATCCCAAACTGAAACAGCATCCTGAAGTGTTTTTCCTGTCAGAAACACTTCCTGCCCAATCTGCATCAGTATATCCACTCAATGTGA
>SNQJ01S0035946.1:71545-81621 GCA_010110895.2 Picea sitchensis | reverse complement strand
TGGAATCTTTTAAAGAAATCGTTTTTAAAGGAGTTCCAAGTGTATGATTGGATTCTTCCTTTCCACCATATGTACCAATTGTATGTTGTGCCTTCGAGGAACATGGATGCATATTTTACTTTTTCTTCATCAGTTGTAATATTATATATTTGGAAGTATTCTTCAGTTTTGTTAAACCAAGCCATGCATTGGTTATCGTTGCCATTGTATTTTGATAGTTCAATTTTGGCTTTGGGAGGGTAAATCATTAGAGGTTGATATTGTGATGTGGTTTGATGACTTGAATTGTATGGATGTGGAGGCGGAGGTAGTGGGGGTGGTGATGTGTTAGAAGTGCTTGAATCATTTGATCGGGATTGGTGTCCTTGATCTTTTATTAACTTTAAGAGCTCATCATACTTTGTTTCTCGATTTTGTGTTATTAGACCTAGACTTTGTTGGAATTATTCTGTTATTTCTTTTTTTAGGGTTCCAAAACCTCGTTGTAAGTTACTCCCGATTTCTTGAAAAATATCGTCTTTAAGTTCTTGTTTTAAAATTTCCATGTCTTTTCGTAATTCGTTTCCGACTTCCTTTGAAATCTCTTCTTTTAAATTCTGGGTCAGTTCTTGTCTGAGTGCCTCATTATTGACCTTTATTTCTTCTCGCAATTCGTCATTAGTTTTTTGTCATGCTTTTTCGAGTAACTGTCGGGCGTTTTTGCATTCTTGGTCTATTTTTTCAATTTGGTTTTTTAATTCTGCCATTTTCCTGGTACTTGGGGGTGAATATTTCCCGGCAATTTTGACTAATTGTGTTGTCTTCCGCTGCTCCACTTGCTAGAATAATAATAATAATAATTTATTTATTTATTTTATTTTTTATTTTTTTTAATAATATATATATATATATATATATATATATATATTATTTTATTTAATAAATATATATTATTTTATTTAATAAATATATATTATTTTGGTCAAAATTCCTTATTTTTGAAAGGGTGTGACTCAATGAGGGGATATGATAGTAAGGTATGATAATTTATTTATGGGGGTGGCCGACGGGGTGGTTTATGGAGGTGGCCAACAAGTACGGGGAGGGTTTACGGGCTGGGATGCGTGGAGGAGTGTGGGCGTGTATGCATGGACGGTTGGGAATGTGGGTGCATGGATTGGGGAGTGTGCGGGAGGGGAATTGTGATAGCATGTGCGGGAGGGGAAATGGATGGTCGGGAGGGGAGTATGACAGGGTGTGATAGTTCGGGGATGTTACGGGAGGGTTTACAGGCAGGGTTTTACGGGAGAGGTACGAGGGGGATTTACGGCAGGGTTACGGGCCTGGGATGCATGGAGGAGTGGGGAAGTATACGCGCGGACGACTGGGGATGTGGGTGCATGAATTGGGGAGTGTGCGGGAGGGGGGAGTGTGCAGGAGGGGAAGTGGCGGTCGGGATGGGAGTACAGAATTTTGGCGGCTGAACAGAGCAGGGTTAGGATGAGGAGAGGTTGCAGGAGGTGAGAGTTGGGATGAGGAGCGGATGGAAGGCGACTGGGAACTAGAACAGGTCACGGTGAAGGAGAATGGGGATGGGGAAATAAAAAAAAAAAGGAACGGAAATGGGGAAGTTGGGGGGATCTATGGTAGTTGGAAGTGGAATGAACAGGGGTTGGAAAAGGACCGAAAAAGCTCTGATACCACTGTAACATAAAACCTGGTGAGCAATTGTAGAGTAATATGTAAAATATAAATAATTGATAAAAATATAAGATGATTACAATTGAGAAGGAGGGCTTGATTATATACCCACACAGGGGTGCCCTTTCACCACTGGACATGTCTTTTGGAGAACATGTCCTTTCATTATTAATAATTACTATTACTAACTATTTACTAATTAATTATTATGTTTATGAACATCTATTTATATGTATTTATGTTCATAACAATAAGTTGTAGAATGACATAAAATAATATTGCATTTCTGACAGAAATTGATCATTGCCATATATTTAAAATCTTGGGCGTTACCAGTGACTATTTTTCGAGGACAACCAAATCTTGCTAGGATGTTCTCTTACTACCGAATCTGTATCATTCTGAGTTGGAATGGATTCAACCCATTCTGTAAAGTAATCAGTAGCAGTTATAATCCATCTATGTTGAGCACTTGATTGCAAATGGATTTCTCCGATGAAGTGTAGGCCTCATTGTTGGAAAGGTGGGGATATTTTTCTTACCAGCAAACAATTGACATGAATTGCAAGCTATGAACCTGGCATTCAGATCAGTAAATAACTTTGGCCAATAATATTCTGTCGTTAAAATATTGTAAGTTGTTTCTCTCCAGGCATGATATCCTCTGCATACTCCTTCATGAAATTCATCAATGACACCTTTTGTTTCTAATTCTGTCATGCAACATAACAATAAACCTAGAGGGTCTTTCTAATGAAGGAGCATCGTCAACCAAATCCACATGGGATGACAGCACAACACTTAGCGTGCATTTTGAGTAAAATTTTAAATTTTGAAAGATGGTGTATCTCAGAGAAATTATGAGTAAAAGATGAATTAGAGAAGCTGATAGGAGGAGGTTGAATGATCACGTCAAAACCAAAAGAGATCAGATCGTTCTTTAGATATTTAATTTTGGCGTGGATATGAAGATTCACCTTAAATTGTTTGTCACATACGTTTATGTAATAAGACTTAAGTAGTTGTAGAATTTAATTCGATCGAGCAGGTAGTTGGAGCAAACCTGAGAGGACCTCTTGTATAAGTAGGTGTATTGTATACCTGAATAAGGTCAGCTGCAGATTAGTAGGATATAGTCGTTACTGAATGTAATTTGTTTTTATCAGGTTGTAGCCATTTACATTTGAAGGAATATAATAGAGGGATATTGACCCAATGCATGGTGTTGATATTGTTTACAGTTTCCATGTGGTTTTTTGTTTTCATAAATGAATGAGTTGTGTCGTTGAGCATATGAAACTGTGAAGTATCTGGATAAGTTTCAATTTTTTTTCTTCATTAATCTCATGCAAGGTCTACATAAAATCCGCAAGGAGTGTGTTGACAAAGTTTGTTTCGACTCAAATGCTCGGAAGAGATAGCGTGAAACTTCCATTGCAAAGAGTGCAAAGGGACTACTGCAAGGTGTGCACAGTCGCCCGCAAGAAGTTAATTATTGCGTAGGAATCTGTTGCAAGGAGTGCACAGATTGGAATTTCGACGTAATCCCTCTGGGGAGTCAAAAGTTTTGAGAGATAAAGCTCAAGAGAGATAGTGGGGAGAAATATTCAAAGGGAGTGAAGCTCTGAAGGTTTCACGAGTCATCAACTAAGATCTGTCCAGGAGAGAGTGGGATCGTTCCAGATCATTGGATCTGGGAAAAGCGCACTATTTTTAAGTCTCTGCATACAAATAGGAGTGAGGATTCTCCAAATTCCTGAAGAGGCCAGGGACCGTCCATCATCTAGAGGGACAGGTGGCGTAAGATCCACAACTCCAGAGAAAAATCACTTTAGAAGTTTTGTGGACAAGGAAAAAACAAAATCGCAGAAGAGCCGAAGGCTGAAGTAAATATAGGTCATTGGTTGCCAGGAGATACGTGTCGACAGATCGGAGACTTCGGGAAAATTCACTTCGGAGGATTCCAAGTGTGGAGTGTGACAAACTCCTGAAGTCCTGAAGGTCGAAGCAGATAGCAATTGTCCGTTGCAGAGATCACATGGCGAGAGATCCAAAAGTTCAGAGGCTTAACGCTTCGAAAGGAAGTCTACATGAGAGGAGAAGATCTGGACCATCATATCCAAAAGGACATGTGGCAGGAATCCGTCATCTTCGGGTGAAACCACTCCGGGAGGAACGAGTGTGCAAGAGTTTGAAACTCCCGAAGCCCGAAGAGCCGAAGTGGTGTTAAGTTTTTATCTATTATTAGGTTTCTTTTCAATTTACTAGATAACCATAGCATATATAGGATCACTGAGAGAAACAAAATCACAATATACACAACATTTATCCTAGGAAACCCTCATGGGAAAGAAAACCCAGCAAAAACTTCCTTAATAAAGATAGACAATACAATGCCAAGACAATAAACCAAACACTAGAGAATATCCTCCATTGAGCAAAGCGCCTCTCTCTCTTCCTTCTTCCGAAAAATGGCAACTGCAGCTTCCTTCAAACTTGCGCACTAGATGAGTGAGTTGAGTGAGTGAACAAATGAGGCGTTGGCATCCTTTATTTATACAAACTAGTAGGTGATGAAAAGGTGTCTCTTCGCTAGGCAGGGCTGACTTGTATTTCTGAGTGGTTAAAACCACTTTAATTAGTCTGGGGGAAGACTTCTCAATTTTCATAATATATTTAGGGTTTGACCAATCTACAAAAGGGGATTTGGTCAATTACAATGCCCGACATGATCAATCCACAAAAGGGGATTTGATCTATAACTAAATGACTCAAATAATAATAATAATAATAAGTAGAATACTCTTTGTAGTTACAATATTTCAACACTCCCCCTTAACAACAAGGGTATTTTACAACATCATCAAGAGAGAGAGAGAGGGCAGCAACATCAACAGCATCTGGAACACTCACTAGCATATCTATAAATCATCAAAAGTTTATCTCATCATCGTTGTTCACATCATGGAGTTGGAGTAGCATCATCATCCTCATCAGCATGAGGCTGAAGTAACATCATCATCTTCTTTAGCATGAGGCTAAAGTAATATCATCAATATCTTTAGCATGAGGCTAAAGTAACATCGTCATTTTCAGCATTAAAGATGAAATAACATCATCATCATCATCTTCAGCAAAAAGCTAAAGTGTCATCATCTTTAGCAAGAAGCTAAAGTGATATCATCATCATCTGCATCAACATAGATTAGTATAACACTAAAACATCATCATCATCAATAACAACACAAGGGTGATACAACATCATCAACAACAATATCACAGCACAAAGGCTAGAGCATCATCAACATCAACACTAGGCTTGAAATATTCAGCACGAAGTTGACATCTCAACAACATCATCATGAAGCTGGAAATATTTAGCATGAGACTGGCATCACAACAACATCAACACAAAGCTAGAATTATTCAGCACTAGTTTGGCATCACAACAACATCAGGGCGAAGCTGGAAATATTCAGCACTAGGTTGGTATCACAACAACATCAGCGCGAAGCTATAAATATTTAGCACTAGGTTGGCATCACAACACGAGGCTAGCAACACAACAACATCAGCACGAAGCTGGAAATCTTCAGCACTAGGCTGGCATCACAACAACATTAGCGCAAAGATGGAAATCTTCAACACTAGGCTGGCATCACAGCACGAGGCTGGAAACACAACAAAATTTTGTGGTACTCTGACAGATCCAAAGGATCTGCCCAGGAATCATAAGATTCCCTAAGATATAAAATCCTAACGGAGCTACCACTATTGATCAAGATACCATAGTATCATCTACACCACTCCCCATTTCGAGGGAGGTCCTTTCGGACTATACCAAGCTTGTCTTGAAAGTGCTCAAACTTTACACAAGACAGGGACTTGGTCAACACATCTGCAACATGTTTATCTATGCCAACACATCGGAGCTTTAAAGCTCCCCTCTACATCATATCATGGATGAAGTGATATCGAATATCTATGTGCTTTGACTCATCATGGAACACATGGTTCTTCATCATATTTATACAACTTGGTTATCACATAGAATCACGATGGCTTCAATCTCCAGATCAAATAGATCTGTCAACAACATCCGAAGCCATGTGGCTTCACAACTGGTGGAACATGCAACAATGTATTCTGCTTCTGATTGCTTCCTACTCTGCCATGAGATCATGTCTAACCCTAGACTGAAACAACATCCTGAAGTGCTCTTTCTGTCATAGAAACTTCTAGCTATATCTGAATCAATATATCCATACAATATGAAGTCATGATCTCTAGTATAACAGAGACCAAAATCCAACTTACCCTTCAGGTGCATGTTTTGCATCATCAGGGTGAACACTTCTAGGTTCTATGAGATACTGACTTAAGGCAAAACATATATCTGGATTGGTATTCATCTAATACATCACTGAACCAATAATTTGTCTGTACAGAGTAGCATCAACAAATTATGATGAGGTATCTACCAGGAGCTACAACTTCGTTTCCATGGGTGTGTACATGGATATACATTTCAACATGTCAAACATCTTTATTTTAACTGCATACTTCCCTTGGTTAAGAAAGATCTTCTCGGTGCTCTGCCAAATTTCAAGACCTAAGAGATAATACATTTAGGTCTTCCATCAAACTCTGTAGTGAGCTTCTTCTACAATCTGTGATGATCTTTTCTTCATATTATCAAGAATACATCATCTACATATAGTAGTAAAATCATTGGCTCATCATTCATAACCTTGAGGTAAAGGTTAGAATCAACTTTACTCTTGGTAAAGTCCAAGCTCTTCACGAAACTGTCAATTATGCTATATCAAGCTCTAGAAGCTTGCTTCAATTTGTACAGATCCTTCTTCAACCTGTAGACCTGAGTATTTCTATCTTCAATCTTCAAACCAAATTTTCACATTACATTGTACGAATCTGGTACACTTGCTCAGCTGCAACTCAATCTTCACAATCATGTGCTATCTCTATGTGCTCTCTGCAAAGCACTATTTGTCTCACTGCATGAGAGTATGTCCTCTCCTCTTTCTGCAATTGTTCCTTTTGGAACTGGGACTCTGCACCTCCACCTGAAGTTGCTCTAAGGCTGAGAATGACTGCTTCATCCTCACTGTGGCTGCTAAAATTTGAGAGTAACTCCTCTTATTCTATCACAGCAACAACTTCATCTAAAACTAAGACTGGATCAATAATTGATACTGAAGGTAGATCTTATTCTTTCATGGAGGTAACTCTATATTTTATCGTAGTCATGTCTCCATGACCCAACTAATGTACTGCACCAACTTCCACTCAATTTTAAATATGGGGATTGCTCCCCCTGCATATCATACTATATATGTATCATGGTTGTTCTAGTTGTCTTCATAAATAATGGAACTATTTCTTCAATAAGTGTCTCATCATAATCTTATCCCTTTTGCTGGGAGAATCCTCTGGACACACATCAGGATTTGTACATCTGCAACATGATTGATCTGTATAGATCAATCTTGGAAGTCAATACTGAATTTTCTTGTAGTCTCACAGAAGAATCCATATACTAGTATTTCTAACTAGCTCCCTTCTTTGTCACTGAAACAAGGGAATCTTCTAGGAGACTTCATATCTCCTAGGAGTCTCTGAAGTTATGATCTAGTCTTCTCATGGCATCTGTCTCCCAATCATCAATTTTTTCTCTCCATCTGATCCTTTCTGAGATCAGGCTTATCCTTGATTTATTCTTAGTCTACAAGGAATTCATCATCTCTTACAGGGTATACTTGGTGTTGAATACCAAGTCTAAATATGAAAGACTTAGTCAGTGTAATATAGTAGATATAAAAAGTATGTAGAACAGAAATAAAATGCTAGAAATGGTAGAATAATAGCAATATAACCAGAACAATCACCACAATAACACTGAAATGATATAAGAATAACAACAAAAATAACACTTTGATTCTGAGAGCAATGTTCATGGGCCTATTCAAGGGGGAAACCTCCAGTCGAGCAGATCTCTATTACAATAATCTCCAAGCTAGGTTTCTCATACCCTCGACTCCTATTTATAATAAATATGTCTATCAAAAGAAGCATCTAGAGGAAGATCATTCTAGAAGCGGAAGCTTCTATTAGGTCTTCTTACATTCGACTTATTATATTTTATTGCAAGGCCTTATTAATATTGACCTTTATTACATCCGAATATATTGTTCTACCTATGTGCGGGTTAGGACCCTAACATGTCCTCCCCCTTAAAAATAGTCTTGTCCTCAAGGGTTGAGATGTGGAAATTGTTGTAGAATGGTAGTTGGTTCCCAAGTGGCATCTACTAGAATTGTATCTTTCCACTGGACTAACACTTGATAGTTCTCCGACGCAGGCGACGCTCATGCTGGTCCAAAACTTGGGAATGTTGGTTTGAATTTGGCACTTACTTCCAATCACCTTCTTTAAGCATGAAACATGAAAAATAGAATGTAGCTTCGAATGACTGTGTTGTTCTAGAGTTTATACTTAAGGCTTTAAAATATAAAGCCTAGGCATCTGAAAAAGGTAGAGAGAGTTAAGGTATAAAATGTATCAGTTACTAAAAAGAAAAGCTATGGTTGGTTTCTTTGTTGAAATAATGTAACTGCAAAGAGTATTCTTATTATTATTGATATTTTATTCATAGGATCAATCCCCATTGTGGATTGATCATGTCAGATATTGTAATAGGACCAAATCCCCTTTTGCGGATTGGTCAAAGACAATTATAATAGAAGCGAGGAATAAGAAGTCAGCCCCAGCAGGAGTTAATTAAGAGACCAGAAATATAATAAAGGTGGGTTTACCCACCCAGTTGAAGTTGGCCTTGCCGGTGAAGAGACACTTCACAAGTGCAAGAACTTGTATATAAATAAAGGGAGGCTAGTGCCTCACTTAATATAACTCACTTGCTCGGTTTGAGAGACAAGTTTTGATGTGTTACCAGCAAAGGAGGTAGGCACATATCTTGGAGGACTTTCTGTTTAGCATAGATATCTCTTTGCATTGTATTGGCCTATCTATATTAAATAGATATCTCTTGGCATTGTATTGGCTATCTATATTAAGGAAGTTTTGTTGGGTTTTCTTCCCCTAGAGGGTTTCCCAGGATAAACGATGTGTCTCTTGTGATTGTGTATTTCTCAGTGATCTTAGATTATACTATTGTTATCTAATGAAATGAAAACATCTATAATAATGGCTTAAACATTAACATGGTATCAAAGCCAAGCTGAAGGAAGCATATTTCACAAGAGGGAAAACGCCATTGTTGCAGTACCTGCAAATTAGGGTTTTTCAAAAGTGAATCTTTTCAGCCCTAAAGCTATCTAGAAAGTTGTGCCCTCCCCTAAGGATCAATTTGACATCATCAACGCACCTTTTCAATGGTTGGATATCCCGGAAAGTGAAACCCTAGTTTCACAAAGTACCAGAAAAATAGAAAACCAAAGTACCAGAAGTACTAGAGCACCACAAGTACCAAAAAACCAGAAGCACCAATCCAGAAACCCGCAGATCAAGTTTGAGGGGGTAAAAGTTGGATTTTCGAAATTCTGAGTACACCAGCATACTTGCCTCAACTCAGTGCGTCTATTCCCTGGATCGTAATTTCAAATTTTGAAGTTTGAAAATTAGGGTTTCCTCATAAAACCCTAAGTTGCAGTTGCAGTACCAGTTGCATTTGCAACCGTACTACCAGTTGCAGTCACCCTTTATGTTTTTAAAGAGTTGGTAATGATTACTGTTGCTGCCATATGGTGCCACCACCTGCAAAAGATATCAAAGGTATGTACTCACATATGTTTAATGGTTAAACCCTAAAGAGTATTTGCAGGAGAAGGGATCTCTTGCCACAGATCCAGAAGGATCTCAAGATCCAACACATTCAGAGGAATGATGCAACCCAGATGTGATTATTCTGATACACATCTATTTGTCATGACATTATCTTAATAAGTGTTGCATGTTGAAGCTATGATCAAATTATTAGAAGGATTGAAAGTTGATCATAGAGCTTATCCTCTAACCTAACCTTCTGTCAAGATAGCGTATTGTCTCAATACAGAAGACAGGTTGAAGAAAGCACTCGTCATCTTGAGTGAAGGAGACTTGGAAGAAAAGCAAGCACTCATTCCTGAAGATAGGGCTCCAGGTTTGATTAAATCAAGTTGATAAGATTCAAAGGTACACATGGCAAGTTAATGACTATAGTTGAGATAACAGTCTTTGTTGAATTTTAATGAAGATTTGTACCTTGGACAAGTGGTTCCTATGGGTTTTTAAACTTTTACCTAGGAATGTGGTCCACAACTTAAAAGTGGGTCTTTTTCATAAAGTCACTTTATAAGTGGTAAAGTGAACTTTAA
>SNQJ01S0035946.1:22913-60918 GCA_010110895.2 Picea sitchensis | reverse complement strand
AATGTTCACCTTCAGTATGTGGAGGTGAGTCAGAGGAAGGGTTATCTGTAGGGATATGCATCTTGGTGCAGAATGTCGAAAAGACAGATTCAAGATGGGTGGTCAGGTCTTGTTTGATTTCCTCCATTGAGGATTGCATGGTTGTATTGATGGCGACAACATTGGCACTGAGTTGTTTCACTTCTTGTTGGGTCTCGGTGAGACTAGATTGCAAGGTATTGAAGTGAGCTTCCAAGTCTTGGCTACGGGTATGGGCCATGAGGATGAGGGAACCGAAAAGGGGTGGGTGGGGTCAAAAACTTTTCCGAAAAATGATATGTATGAATGTGATAAGGGCAAAGAGATGAATCCAATGAAATAGGTATCAAATAATGGTGAAAAAATTCCAGACTTTTTTTTTTAACACCTACAGAGTTATACTCCAGTATGAAGAATACTACAATGATGAAATGCCCAAATTCTTAACCAAGAAGAAATGGGTAGTTACTTGGCAACTTGAACACAGTTGTGTGGCAATAGATATTGTCTGTTTTGATTTGTTTATGTTTCTGTCCCCAAGGGTTAGGTATTCAAGGGTTCTACAGACAAGGGTTTGCCTTGTGCTATAGCTCTCTAATATACGTGCGGGGTCCAACAGTATTACTCGGCCCAATATCTCAGGGCACTAACTAAGGAGGATAGATCATACCCTTAGTTGTACTACCCAACTACCTAGGTACTAAAGAGTATCTTCTGGATTTTTGTTCTCGATGGCACTATAGCAGTCAAGTGGCTGATCAATTTATCTAAAGAGGGCTTCATAAAATATATATTGATCCATACACAGGTGTTGTCTAATGCGCTACCACTCGAAGGGGTACCAACAGGGGTTATAAGGGTGGCCAATAGATGTGCGCTTAAGAACCACTTGTATTTCTTGCATGTATGAATCCCTCAATCACGGGTATATGTGTGTAATGATAGATCTTTGTGGCTTAAAGATGTTGGAATACGTCTCTACCCTGAAAAAAAAAATACCTACAATTTTTTCCAAGGAAAGTGCTCTAATACCACTTGTAATATACCAGATATAAAAAGTATGCAAAATAGAAATAAAATGCTAGAAATGGCAGAATAACAACAATATAACCAGAACAATCACCACAATAACACTGAAATGATATAAGAATAACAAAAGAAATAACACTTTGATTCTGAGAGCAATGTTCACAGGCCTCTTCGAGGGGGCAACCTCCATTCGAGCAGAGCTCTATTACAATAATCTCCAATCTAGGGTTCTCATACCCTTGACTCTTATTTATACTAAATATGTCTATCAAAACAAGCATCTAGAGGAAGATCCTTCTAGAAGCGGAAGCTTATATTAGGTCTTATTACATTCGACTTATTCTATTTTGTTGCAAGGCCTTATTAATATTGACCTTTATTACATCTGAATATATTGTTCTACCTATGTGCATGTTAAAACCCTAACAGTGGGGCTTCAAACGAGTTATGCTTCTTGTCAAGGTGGCTTCATTAACCTTTGAACAATTCTGTTGTGAGATCTTTTTCTAATGTTCGGTCATCTTTGGAGCCTTTTGTTCCTTACAATCAATCTTCATATGAGATACTCTGAATCTCAAAAGATAGCTTCTTCTTCATATTCTTTGATACATGAGTGTATATGGTCATGTACATATTATGCTTCATGTATCATATAATATGTTGCCTTCTGCAACCTTCACTATAGATTCCTCAAGGTTATCACCTATGACAAGTTCAACAAAACAACAAGAAAGAATAATAATCTTTTGATAATAGTAAATAACACAATAGCATGAATAATCATCACAGTAGCTCCTTTAGAGATTTCATTTGTGACCTGTCTGGAACAAGGATCAAAAGTAAGAAATACAATACGAAATGAGATCAACACTCTTCTAGTGTTGTGATCAAACATTCATTCAAGGTAACCTAGAATCAACACAAGAATTTTCTCCTAGAGGAGATGTTAGTTGTATCTGGTAAATGATTACATTAAGCATTTATCTCAATATGTTCACATGCTACAAAGCATAATTCTTTTCAAAGACTCCTACCTCAACTATAGTGTTTACTTGTATGGGTTATTTATCAACTTATCATGTGCAACTTTGAATCTTATCAACTTAATTAATCAAACCCGGAACCTGGAGTCTTGTCCTCAAGAATGAGTGTGTTGATTTTCTTCCAAGTCTCCTTCACTCAAGATGACAAGTTTTTTCTTCAACCTGTATTATGTACGAAGACAATATGTTATTTTGATAGAAGGTTGTCTTAGAGGATAAACTCTATGATCTCAACTTTAATCCGTCTAATACCTTGAACTTAAATTTGACCAAAGGTTAGTATGATGGTCATAGATTCAACATAAAACCTAGATCAAAATAATGTCATAACAAATAGATGCATATCAGAATAATCCTCTGAATGTGTTGGATCTTGTGATTCTTTTGGATATATGGTAAGAGATCCCTTCTCCTGAAAATACCCTTTAAAGATTAACAGGTTAAACATATGTGAGTACATACCTATGATAGCATTTGCAGGTAGTGGCACCATCTGGTAGCAACGGTAATAATTACAAACCCTTAAAAAAATTCAAGGGTGACTGCAACTAGTAATGCAGTTGATACTTCAACTCATACTGCAACTGCAATTGATATTGCAACAGATTTTGAAACTGCAACTTAGGGTTTTATGAGGAAACCCTAATTTTTCAAACTTCAAATTTTGAAATTCTGATCCAAGGGATAGATGTGCTAAGCTGAGGCAAGTAAGCTGGTGCATTCAGATTTCTGAAAATCAAAATTTTACCCCTTGAAACAGAGCTTGTGGAAATATGGACTGGTACTTCTAGTATTGGTTCTGGTTTCCTGGTTTTTTGGTTTTTTGGTACTAGTGAAAACTAGGGTTTCACTTTCCGGGAGTTCTATCCACTGAAACGATGCGCTCAAGATGCCAAAATCTTCACTAGGGTAGGGTTCACTTTTCTAGATAAGTTTTAGGCAAAAATTCCTCTCCAACAAAAAGCCCTAATTTTCTTGTACAACAACAATGACTTTTTTCTTTATCCAGTGAAAGATGCTCTCTTCAACTTAGCTTTGAAACCATGTTAAGTTTTTAGCTATTATTAGGTTTCTTTTTAGTTTACTAGATAACCATAGCATAGATAGGATCAATGAGAGAAACAAAATCACAAGATACACAACATTTATCCTGGGAAACCCTCATGGGGAAGAAAACCCAACAAAAACTTCCTTAATATAAATAGCCAATACAATGCCAAGACAATAAACCAAACACTAGAGAATATCCTCCACTGAGAAAAGAACCTCTCTCTCTTCCTTCTTCCGGCAACTGGAAACTGCAGCTTCCTTCAAACTTGCGCACTAGATGAGTGAGCTGAGTGAGTGAACAAATGAGGCGCTGGCTTCCTTTATTTATACAAACTAGTAGGTGTTGAAAAGGTGTCTCTTCGTTGGGCAGGGCCGAATTGTATTTCTGAGTGGTTAAAACCACATTAATTAGTCTGGGGGCGACTTCTCAATTTGCATAATATATTTAGGGTTTGAACAATCCGCAAAAGGGGATTTGGTCAATTACAATGCCCGACATGATCAATCCACAAAAGGGGATTTGATCTATAACTAAATGACTCAAATAATAATAACAATAAGTAGAATACTCTTTGCAGTTACAATATTTCAACAAGTGGATAGTGGTCGTTGGATCCAGAAGGACACACGTCAACAAATCGTGTACTTTGGGTGGAAGAAATTTGGGAAGAAGCAAGCGTAGGATTTTGAAACTCCCAAATCCCGAAGAGATGAAATTAATCGTAGCCCTCGATCTGCAGGAGACATGCGTTGATATATTGTGAACTCCAGGTGAAATCGTTTTAGGAGAAAGTGGGTCTGGAGAAGTTGAGACGTCTGAAGGTCGAAGTCCCGAAGTGGACTAGAGCCATTGATTTGAGGTGGACGCATGAATCCTGATCTGGAACTTTGGGTATGGAATACTCTGGGGGAAAGGGGAGGTCAAAAGTGTCGAACTCCCGAAACATGTTGTCCCAAAGTGGATCTTGATCGTTGATTACGAAGGAGGCCGAGGACCATTGATCTGATCTTGGTTGAAGGTTCTGAAGTCGCGAAGCACCAGGAGGTTAATCCCTGGGTCACAACCTAAGGTCACATGCAAGGAAGAAGATAGCGCCCGTTAGTGTGAGATTTGGAAAAGGGTGCTAAGAGAACAGGACCTGCGGATAGTCATCGATCTGAGAATGGAAAATTGACGGTTGGGAATCATTGCAGGAAGTGGAGGAAAAATTAGTGAACATTCTAGTTCGCGGCCCGCTATTCGCTAGAACCGTTGATCTCATCGAGACAAGGGATCAATGACCACGATTCAATCGAGATTGGGTGAGGACTTTTCTGATTGTGGGGATAGAACTCTTTGATAAAGAGCGATCACGTTGGCATCCTGCACTTACTATGAACTGACAATCGACAGACAAATCGGTAATGATCAGATTGTGACCGTGAAAATCCTGAGGGCGATAACAGGGCCTGTGTTTGATTGAGTTTGAGACCAACAAGGTCCCGAGGAGTTGATCCAGCTTGATTATGTTTAACGATCCTTGACCAAGAGGTTGAGAAACCCTAAGGGAGAGTAGGGGGGTCTGTGTCAAGTGGTATCAGATCCTAAAAGAACTCAAATTTGTACTCTGTGTGTGAGAACCAGTCAACGAAATGCCACTGAGGAGACATGTGGAACCTCCTGTAGCCAATCAAGTTGTCGAAAGGGAAATGAAGGAACTATGTTCAAGGTTGGAAGCAATGGAAGCAACACAGAGGAGAGCACCTGATGTTGGAGACGCCAGTGAGGTAGAAAGTGAAGAGACGGAGTTTGAAGAAGCTGCAGGGGGAGATGTTGTCGAAGAACGCTTACTGAAAGTTGTTGTGAAGTTGGGAGCTAGAGAAAAGATAGACATCCCAATGTATGAAGGCAATTTGGATGTTGAAGAGTTGTTGGACTGGATAAGGTCCATGGACAAATATTTTGATTATGAAGATGTCATTGAGGAAAAGAAGGTGAGACATGATTTCACCAGACTGAAAGGACATGCAACACTGTGGTGGGATGAACTATAGGATGACAGACGAAACAAAGGTAAGAAAAAGATTAAGAGTTGGGATAGAATGGTAGCCAAGTTGAAGGCTAAGTTCATGCCCAAGGATTATCAGATAAATATGTTCAGGAGGATGCAGAACCTGAGACAAAAGGGAATGATAGTGAAAGAGTACACAAAATATTTTTACAAGCTGAACATCAGGACTGGACAGAGGGAGATAAATGAAGAGAAAGTTTCCAGGTACATAAATGGCATGAGATATGAAATCTAGGATGAAATCATCATGATGTTGGTGAGGACAATAGAGGAGGCATATCAATATGCATTGAAAGCAAAGGAGAAGTTGGACAGAAAACAAAGCCAGTGAGGAAGAGGTAGAAGCCCGAATAGAGGTAAAGGAGTTTCCCATGATAAGGCAAAAAATCCCAAGGGTGAGGATGAGAAAACCCACAGTCACTCAAAAAGAGGAGGAAGCTCCAGAGGGAGACATCCTAGTGGAAGAAATTATTTTTCCAGAGGAAGAGGTAGAAGCAGAGGAGGAGAGATAATATGTTATACCTTTAGAAAACCAGGACACAAGTCTTGGGAATTTCCCGAGAGAAAGAAAGAAAGAGGAGGTGAAGCTCACATTTTAGAAGCACAGAAAAGGAATGTTGAAGAAGAAGGTGCAGAGGATGGAAAATCTCTGATGCTGAGGAAGGTTCTCTTGAAGCCAAAACTAGAAGTTGAAAAACCAGTGCAGAGGAACAGTTTTTTTAGGAAAACTTGCAAGACTAAAGACAGAGTATGCAAGGTGATAATTGACAGTGCGAGCATTGATAATATAGTATCCACAGATATGGTGGAGAAATTGGAGTTGGAGACAAATACACATCCAAATCCATATAAGGTCTCATGGTTGCAAAAAGGACACCAGGTAATGGTAACTAAACAATGCCTTGTTGAATTTAAAATAGGTGGATATAGAGATGAGATTCAGTGTGATGAAATTCCCATGGATGTATGTCATGTTTTGTTGGGAATACCATGGAAGTTTGACAGGAATTTCATTCGTGATGGGAGAAAGAACATTTACACTTTGGAAAAGAATGGTAGGACACACATGTTACTGCCAATAGAGGAGAAGAAAGTAAAAGAAGAAGCCAGCACAAGCATACCTCTCAAGAGTGGGAAGGAACTCTTGAGTGAAGTTAAGAAGGAACAGGAGATGCAGTTTGTTGTGGTGAGGAAACCCATAGTGGTACTTAAAATTACTTCTATGGATGATTTGCCTGAAGAAGTTCAAGAGTTGTTGGAGAATTTCGCTGATGTAGTAGTGGATGAGTTGTCTAACTCATTGCCACCTATCAGAAGTATCAACCATCATATTGACTTGATACTAGGAGCATCTGAACAAAGCAACATATAGATTGACACCTCAAGAGAATGGGGAGGTAAAGAAACAAGTCTAGGAATTATTAGACAAGGGTTTGGTCAGAGAAAGCTTGAATCCATGCACAGTACCAACTATGTTGAGTCCAAAGAAGGATGGAGGATGCAGAATGTGTACAACCTCAAGAGCTGTAAACAAGATCACCATCAGGTATAGATTTCATTTTCCTAGGATGGATGATTTAATAGATTGCTTAAGTGGAGCAAAAAAAAATTCAAAGACAGATTTGAAAAGTGGATATCACCAGATAAGAATGAGAGAAGGTGATGAGTGGAAGACAACCTTTAAGACAAATGAGGGGTTGTATGAGTGGTTTGTTATGCCATTTGGATTAACAAATGCCCCGAGTACTTTTATGATACTGATGAATGAAGTATTGAAGGATTTCATTAGTAAGTTTGTGATTGTATTTATGGATTATATACTGGTCTTCAGTAAAACTGAAGAAGAGTATTTGAGACATATGACATTAGTGATGAGGAGACTACAATAGGAGAAGTTGTTGATATATCTGAAGAAGTCCTCTTTTATGAATACATAACTCATTTACTTGGGTTTTGTGATCTCTTCAAATGAATTGAAGATGGATCCTGAGAAGGTCAGAGCAATCAAAGAATGGTTATCACCAAGGAGTATGTTTGAAGTGAGAAGCGTACATGGATTAGCCAGTTTCTATATGAAGTTCATTAGAAATTTCAGTGGAATTTGTGCACAGGAGATGGATACATTGAAGAAGAGACACAAGTCTTATAAATGGAAAGAAGAAGCTGAGAAAAGTTTCAATATATTGAAGCAGAAGATAACAGAACGACCAATTCTTGTCTAGCCAAATTTCAGGAAAACATTTCAAGTAAGGTGTGATGCGAGTCGAGTTGCAATTGGAGCGGTTTTGAGCCAAGACAATAGGCCTATTGCATATTTCAGTGAGAAGTTGAATGAGACTAAGGGAAAGTACTCCACATATGACAAAGAATTTTATGCCATAATTCAAGCCTTGAAGAAATGGAGGCACTACCTTGTTCCAAAGTTATTTGTCTTGTATAGCGATAACCAAGCTTTACAATTCATAACCAGACAAGAGAAGTTAAACCAGAGACATTCTAAGTGGATAGAGTTTATGAAAATTTTCACTTTTGTCATTAAACATATTTTTGGTAATGCTAACAAATTTGTTGATGCATTGAGTAGGAGATGTCTGATTCTACAGAAATTTCAAGTCAATACCTTGGGGTTTGAACACCTTAAGAATATGTATTGTGATGATCCAAATTTTAAGGAAGCATATGAAGCATGTGAAAATCCTATGCTCAGAGATAGAAGCCAATGAATAGATTACATGATTCAAGATGGATTGTTGTTTAAAGGTTTCCAATTGTGCATACCAAGGTGCTCGATGAGGGAAATTATGTTGAAGGAAAAACACAGTGGAGGTCTAGCAGGACATTTCAGCCATGAAAAGATGTTTTCACAATTTAACAGTTCATACTATTGTCCAAGTATGAGAGTGGAGGTGAAGAGGTTTTTGAAAAAATGTAATATTTGTCAGTATGCAAAAGGAAAGAACCAGAACATTGTATTGTATCAACCATTGCATATTTCAGATAAGCCTTGGGATGCAATAAGCATGGATTTTGTGTTGGGATTGCCAAGAACCCAAAAGGGGAGTGATTCCATATTTTTTGTGGTTGATAGATTCTCAAAGATGGCACACTTTATCCCATGCCAGAAGACCAGTGATGCAACACATGTTGTGGTTTTTTTTTTCAAGGAAGTTGTGAGACTTCATGGATTGCCCAGGAGCATTGTCTTAGACATAGACACTAAATTTGTTGGTCATTTCTGGAGAACTTTATGGAAGAATTTGGGGAAAGAACTATATTTTAGTTCAACATATCACCCTAAGACAGATGGACAAACTGAGGTGGTAAATAGGAGTTTAGGAAATTTGCTGAGAAGTTTGGTCACTGAACATCATAGCCAGTGGGATCAAATTCTGTCACAAGCAGAGTTTGCATATAATAACTCACCAAACAGAAGTACAAAAAAAATATCATTCCAGATAGTCTATGGGATGATGCCAAGAGGGGTATCAGAGTTGAGAGACATGGATCAGAGTGAATTCAAAAGTGTTGGAGTAGAATACTTCACTGCAGAAATGCAAAAGATTCATAATCAGATCAGGGAGCATTTGCAAAACATCAATGCAGAGTATAAACGCAGAGTTGATCAACACGGAAGAGAAATTCAATTTGAAGTGGGAGATCAAGTCTTAGCACACTTGAGGAAGGAAATGTTCCCAAGAGGAACATATAACAAGTTCAAGTTGAAGTTGAAGAAGATTGGACCATGCAAGATCTTAAGAAAATTTGGTAACAATGCTTATGAGATAGAGTTGCCAAAGGATGTGGGAATATCACCCATATTCAACATTTGAGACCTATATCCTTACAGGGAAGATGACACAGAGAGATCAGAATATCAAGATAAGATTCAGTGGGAGAAGCAAATGCCTGTAGCAAAAAATCCACAGATGGATAAGATCGTTGATCAGAGGATTGGCAAGAAGACCAGGAGGAAGACCTATTTTGAATATTTGGTCAAGTGCAAGGGACACCTGATAGAAGATGTCAGTTGGGTAAGTGAAGCTGATGTCCATAAGCATGGAAGGTCTGGGTAGGAGTCCATGATTTTTCTACCCAGAGGAGTATGATACGGGAGCATCGTCAACAAAAGCCACATGGGATGACAGCACAGCGCTTAGCGTGCCTTTTGAGTAAAATTTTAAATTTTGAAAGATGGTGTATCTCAGATAAATTCTGAGTAAAAGATGAATCAAAGAAGTTAATGGGAGGAGGTTGAACGATCACATCAAAACTAAAAGAGATCATATCGTCCTTTAGTTATTTGATTTTGGCGTGGATCTGAAGATTCGCCTTAAATTGTTTTTCACAGACGTTTATGTAATAGGACTTAAGTAGTTGTAGAATTTAATTTCGATCAGGTAGGTAGGTGGAGAAAACCCAAGAGGACCTCTTGTATAAGTAGGTGCATTGTATACCTGAATAAGGTCAGTTGCATATTAGTAGGAGATAGTCATTACTGAATGTAAGTTGTTTTTATCAAGTTGTAGCCATTTACAATGGGAGGAATATAATACAGGGATATTGACCCAATGCATGGTGTTTTTATTGTTTACAGTGTCCCTGTTATTTTTTGTTTTCATAAATGAATGAGTTGTGTCATTGAGCATATGAAACTATGAAGTATTTGGATAAGTTTCAATTTTTTTTCTTCATTAAGCTCATGCAAGGTGTGCATACAGTCTGCAAGGAGTGCATTGATGGATTATATTTTGACTCAGAAGCTCAGAAGAGATAGCATGAAACTTCCATTGCAAAGAGTGCAAAGGGACTGTTGCAAGGTGTGCACAGTCGCCCGCAAGAAGTTAAGTCTTGCGTAGGAATATGTTGCAAGGAGTACACATATTGGAAGTTCGACTAAGTGATAGAGTAAGCCCTATGGGGAGTCAAAGGGTCTGAGAGATAAATCTCAAGAGAGATAGCGGGGAGAAATATTCAAAGGGAGTGAAGCTCTGAAGGTTTCACGAGTCACCAACTAAGATCCATCCAGGATGGAGTGGAATTGTTCCAGATCGTTGGATCTAGGAATAGTGCATGATTTTTAAGTCTCTACGTGCACATATGAACGAGGATTCGTCGAAGTCCCGAAGAGGCCAGGGGTCGTCCATCATCCAAAGTGACACTTGGCGTAAGATCCACAACTCTAGAATGAAATCACTTCAGAAGTTTTTTGGACAAGGAAAAAGTGAAATCGTCGAAGAGATGAAGGCTGAAGTAGATCCAGACCGTTGGTTGCTAGGAGATACGTGTCGACAGATCTGAGACTTTGGGAAAATTCACTTCGAAGGATTCCAAGTGAGGATTGGGACAAACTCCCAAAGTCTCGAAGGTCGAAGTAGATCGCAACTGTCTGTTGCGGAGAGCACGTGGTGACAAATCCAAAAGTTCAGAGGTTTAACGCTTCGAAAGGAAGTCGACGTGAGCAGAGAAGATCTAGATCGTCAGATCCAGAAGGACACATGGTGGGAATCCTTCATCTTTGGGTGAAACCACTCCAGGAGGAACAAGTGTGCAGGAGTTTGAAACTCCCAAAGCCCGAAGAGCCGAAGTGGATAGTGGTCATCGGATCCAGAAGGACATGCGTCAATAGATCATGTACTTCGGGAAGAAGCAAGCATAGGAGTTTGAAACTCCCAAAGCCCAAAGAGCCGAATTTAATCATAGCCCTCAATCTGTGGGAGACATGCATCGATAAATTGTGAATTCCAAGTGAAAGCGTTCCGAAAGAAAGTGGCATGGAGTATTCGAGACATCCGAAGGCCAAAGTCTCGAAGTGGAATAGAGCCGTTGATTTGAGGTGGACGCATGGCACCTGATCGGGAACTTCGGGTACATAATACTCTGGGGGAAGTCAGAGGTCAAAAGTGCCAAACTCCCAAAGCGCGGAGTCCCAAAGTGGATCTTGATCGTTGAATGCGAAGGAGGCCGAGGACCGTTGATCTGATCCTTGTTGAAGGTTCTGAAGTCACAAAGCACTAGTAGGTTAAGGCTGAGGACCGTTGATCTGATCCTTGTTGAAGGTTCCGAAGTCACGAAGCGCCAACAGGTTAAGCCCTCGGTCACAACCCAAGGTCACATTCAAGGAAGAAGCTACCACCCGTTAGTGTGATATTTGGAAAAGGGTTCTAAGAGAGCAAGACCCACGGATAGCCATCAATCTAAGAACGGAAAATCGATGGTGGGGATTCATTGCGGGGAGCGGAGGAAAAATTAGTGAACGTGCTAGTTTGCAGCCCTCTATTCGCTAGAACCGTTGATCTCATCGGGACATGGAATCAACAACCACAATTCAATCAAAATTGGGTGAGCACTTTTCTGATTGCGGGGACAGAACACTCTGATAAAAATTGAGCACGTTGGCATCCCGCAATTACTGTGAATCGCCAATCGACGAACAAATCGATAACGATCAGATCATGACCGTGAAAATACTGAGGGCGATAACAGGGCCTATGTTTAATTGAGTTTGAGACCAGCAAGGCCCCGAGGAGTTGATCCAACTCGAGAATATTTAACAATCCTTGACCAGGAGGTCGAACAGCCCCAAGGGAGAGTAGGGGGGTCTGTGTCACTTTCCATCACAGCTTTCCATCAACAATGCAATACTTAATTGCATGTAGTTTTAAAGTTATTGGTTTAGAAGGAGTCATGTTATTTGGGCATTGAAGAGTAAGGAAGTATGTAACAATATGATGGTACCAGGCAGAGGAAGAAAACTTATCTTCAATCTAAATCATAGGTGCTTGATCGACTATTTCCTCTATATGTAGAAGAAGATCATGTGATTCGAAGTTATTTATTCCTAGAGCTCTGAAATTCAATTCATCCAACAGCCTTGCCAGACCTTGGCCTTTCACTAGCTTGGTTGGTTTCACTTCTAGATCAAACTCTTGAATTTTAGACAACCATCTACCTCTTCTTCCATCATTGTCTAGTTGAACCAAGATATCTTTAATTGCATTCGTTGGTACATAAGCAATTATTTTGGAGTGAAAAACATATGTTATGAAGGCCTTGATAGCCTTCACCATTGCATAAGCTTGTTTTTCAAGAATATCATATCTCAACTCTGCATCTCTGAGGCTTTTGTTGAAAAAGGTTATTGGTTGTTCAAATCCTTCTTCGTTCTTTTGAAGGAGCATTGTCGCAACAGTATGTTCAGAAGAGAAAGAGAAGATTAAGAATTCCTTTGTAAAGTATGGACTTACCAACACTGGTGCTTCTCCTATAGCTTTCTTAGCACATTCAAAAGACGCTTTTGCTTCTGCAGTCCATTTTCCTTCTTTTTTTCCTTTTTAGCATATCTATAATCAATTTGATTATTTCACCAAAGTTGGGAATAAATCTCCTCAAAAAAATAATCTTACCTAGACAAGATTGAATTTATTTTCTATTTCAAGGAATATTAATCAGGTCAATAGCCTCAACTCATTTAGGATCAACCTTGATTCCATATTTTGAAACTATATGACCTAGAAGTTTACCTTCTTGCATAGCAAAGTGTGATTTTTTGGGATTAAGAGACAAACCAAATTTTCTGCACTTTTCAAAAGTTTTTCTGAGGTGTATCAAATGTTCTACATCAGAATTGGAAAAGATTGTCAGATCGTCTAGATAAATAACAACAAACTTGTCTCTCTCACTGACGAAAGTGATATCCATTGCTCTCTAGAAAGTTGCTCCTACATTCATTAAACCAAAAGGCATTTTATCATACATAAAGGTTCCCCATGGAGTAGTAAACGCGGTCTTTTCTCTATCATCTTCATGAACAACAATCTGATTGTATCCTGAGAAGCCATCAATCATATAAATTTCGTTAGCCCCTACTACCATCTCTAAAACATGGTCCATCTTTGGGAGTGTGTAGTTATATTTAAGAGAAGAGTGGTTTCAGTTCCTAAAATTAACATATGGTCTTATTTTGTCGTTCTTCCTTCTAACAGGGACCAAATTGGCCACCCACTCAGATTATCTGAGGGGAACGATGATTTTTGCATCAAATATTTTGTTAACCTCCCTTTCTATTACTGGCTGAAGAATATGGTTTACTTGTCTAAGCTTCTGCCCGAAAGGTTTGATACCATGTTTTAAAGGAATCTTGTGTTCAATAACAGAAGTACCATAAGTTTTTAGATCATCATAAGATCATGAAAAAACATCTTTATATTGTTTAAGTAACTCAGTGTATTTATTCTTTACTTGTGTCGGAAGATATTTTGATATTTTGACCATTTTGGGGTTTTCATTAGTTCCTACATTACAATCTTCAACTTCTTCAAGTTGAGGTCGCAAAGTAGACTTCAAAGGTATATCATCTTGGTCAAACAACCTTCTAAGGGGATCAAGCCTCTGGGAATTTGATTGTTTTTAAGTAAGAGCATGCGGTGATTTGCAATATTTTCTTGCAACTTCTCTGGGTTTTCTCCTTCCTACATAATCCAAGTAGGATCATTCTGATTTTCTTGATCTATGTGGGTCTCGAAAAATTCATCAACCATTTCCAAGAACTGTTTGATTTGTTCATCGGCTTCAAACACTTTCTAGTGTTGAACATTGTTTGGAATCGAAGGTCTATGTCTCATCTCAATATGGTATTTCAGCTTCAAAACCGTAGGTGGTATGAAGGTCCCAACAACTTTAGCCAAAGAATTAGCTTATTGGTTTTTCATTCAGGGAATAGAATGAATATTAAAGGACGAAAAGTAATTCTATATAAGATCCCAGGCACAATTTCTATATGACCTCAATCTCATATGCTTATCTTGATATTGTTGTTTTATTTGTTTTACAATGATTTCAACATCACCATAAACTATCAGATGTTTGATTTTCAATTTTCTTGCAGCCCTTCGTACTCACAGACATTATTGGTATAATCAACCTCCCATTGTAATCTGTAAGAGAAAGGAATAACATACTCATCGTCTGGTACCGCGAATAAAAATCCAGCTCCTCCTCCTTCGCAGGATGAAGCACCATCGAAGAACATTTTCAACCCCCCTTCTCTAACAGTTATATTTTTCTTTGAAATTTATATTTTTTTATTTTCTTCTTCTATTCATTCTTCAAAATTGTCATCTATGGATAATATACAATTTCCTAAGTCCTTAACAACAACATAGACTGGGTAGTTATTGGGGTTTTTAGGGTCTCTTATAGTATACACCAATCTAGTTTCCCTGTACAGTCGAGTAAATTGTCCACTAAAAATTGGAATTGTAGCATACGTCATGTCTAACTGAACTGATCCTCCTAGATTGGCACCCCAAGATCTGGATAGAAGCATACCATACTTGGTAGGGATGTCAGCAACAACCACATCCATAAGGATACTTTTCAGAGGAATTTGAGCAAGATTTACCACTAAATCTTTAATCATACGCAAACACTTAACCTTTCTAGAGTCAAACGAGTACAAATATTGATAAGGTCTGGTAATTTCAAGGCCCATTTTTTCCATTATAATCTTAGGCATTAAATTATGCGAGGCTCTTGAGTCTAGCATGCAATTGTGAAGTAAATGATCGTGCACAGTGAATGTAATATAGAACGGAGAAACAAAATCCTTATTGCTTTCAATGTGTGGTCCAAACATGATTGTAGGTTTTTCGTCCTGCAAATTGATAACATCATCTTGACATTCAACATCAAAAAAATTATTGCTTTAGTGATTTGTTTTTATAGATCGGGTTCCTAACAAGTTCAACCAGAGGCATTGGAATTTTAATTTTATTAAGTTCATTCTCTAAATTGAAAGTCCCAATTGTTTTTTCAATTTCCCTGGTCTGGAATTCAGCTTCTGTATTTTCTGGCTTCTTAGTTTGTGTTGCTTTTGTTTCAACTTGCTTTGTTCGGGCAGCTTGCGTTTCATTTGATGGTTTTGTCACTGTTGCCTCATTTTCTTTGTTTCGTGATAAAATCTTTTTCGGTGGAACATCCGTAGAACTTTTTTCTCTTTGCCTCAAATCATATCTATGTTGAAGCTCAACCATTAATGAGTCAACGAGACCTTTGTATGTAGAGTCCCCCAGGTTGTTGATGTTTTCATCATGATTAAACATAGATTCCAGATTTAAGGATTTCTCATATTCTTGTTTGGTTAGGTGAGGCTCCAGATCATCATCGTTGAGGTTGTTTATATCTTCCTCTAATTCCTCATAATCTTGCACCTCATCTATGTGCATGAAATTCTTAGTTTTAAATGGAGCTTGAATCTTTTGCTCTTCATTTTTTATTTGTCTTTGTTGTATCTCAGGATTAGGATTACTCCTGAATTGATTCCTAACTTATGGATCAGGTTTGGCTTGCTCTATTTCCATCCTGGAAATTTTGTTCGATAAATCTTTAATAATTTTGGCCAGCTCCTCCATTTTTTCCTTCGTGGACTTTCCAGATCCAGAGGGCCCTGTATGTTCTTTAAAACATCTCGGTTCTCTGGCTCCCATATCAACTTTAGTTTTTAACTTCCCGGATGCCATCATATTTGATTCATTCTCTATAGCATCATCTTGCATCCCAGCTAAATTAGTGGATCTTCTTTCTCTCAAAAGTAGAGCAAAATTAGAATCAAAAGCCCTTGCAAAAGTGACTTTTGCCGCTGGTTGAGAAGGTTTAACTTTGGTTGGGATTTTGTCATAAAGCTTATAAAATATTTGGATAAATTATAGGATTGATTCAGAAGTCTTGTTTCTCAAGGCTCCGAATTCGGTTAAGTAATAAAAATGATCATTTTTCTCACCCCATTTTCTTAGAAAGTAAGTTTCTAGATCGTCATATGATCGCATAGAACCTACTGGAAGTCCTATGAACCAAGTTATTACCTGTCCTTCAAAATTCTATACTAACAGTCTTGTGTAAACGTCCTTGTCCTCAATGCCAAGAATATCAACAAATTGATCAAAAAAGGTTATATGTTATGTTGTTGTTAGATCCCTTTCTCCCATGAATTTGGTGAGGTTCTTCATGTAATTTTTCAATAAATCATGCAGGACATCAGGAAGGGCTAAGGGATCATATCTAGTAGCTACCTTGTAAAATATCCTAGGATATTGAGCTTGTCCACTAACCCCTGCACATTTGGCACCACCAGCACTAGCACCTCCAACACTTGCCATTGAAAGCCTAGGAGACGAAACTCGAAGGCTAAATAGGAGATTTTCAAAAACTTCAAAAGATTGATCCATTGATCTTTTGACTACTTTGGGATGTTGTGAACGAAGTTCAGAAAAAATGATCATGAGAAGACGAAATATCTTGATGAGGGGGGAAGAAAAACTTGAGCTTGGTTCCTGAGGTTTGCCTAATGTATAGATAGGAGAATTAATAGGGGATGAATCTGAGAATAGAAAATAATCTCTAGGATTTTGGGAAACGAAACTTTTACTTCGGGAAGGGAAGGAATCAGCTGAGTATTAATGATAGTGGGAATTGGAATGGATCCTTTGTTCTCACTGGTAAAAGTATCTATCAATGAAACAGGGGTGGTCTGGTCAATCTCAAATTTTATTTTGGGAATAATTACCTCTGGAGTTTCAAGCTTAATTTCAGGTTTACTTATTGATGCTTCTGCAGAATGAACTTGTTTAAAATTTTCTTTAGGGGTTAGTTCTTCAGCGGGAATTTTAACATTAACTTTTGTAATTCTAGGTTGATGGATCTTACATGTCGATGCAAAAGTTTTTTCTGAAATATCCCTTTGGTTTCAATAACTTTTCGGGATCTGAAACTAGCGTAGTCTTCTTTTCGTCTAGGTTTTTCCTGGTATTCTTTCAACCGAATGTCAGTTTTGTCTATAGTGGAGTCGCCAGGTGGAATATGAAGTAATCCTTATTCATGTATTCAATCTTTGTTCACCATAAAAGACCAAAATTTACCTTTGTCGTTCTCCCAGAGAAAAATGATTTCGTTTATCCGTCCCCAGCAACGGCACCAAAAAGATGTTGTTCCTGAGATTGATTCTAAGACTCAAAGAATAATGCCAGGCATCAAAAGTTTTAAATGAAATGTTTTGTGAGTGCTTTTTCTACCTTCAGTTTTCTGAGAAATAATCTTTAAATGAAATTAATGATAATATAGTACATAGGTTGTATCTTGTTATCTAAGTCGCAAATATAATGCCAAATGATGTAGAAAGATTTACAAAACTGTTAAACAAAGTCAGTTATCAATTACAAATAAGTCTCACCTAGTTACAGTAGAAGAAAAGTAGAATATGCACTCTTGAACATAATATAAAAAGGAAATAATTCACACAGATCACAGGTCTTGTTTTACTCACAGTAATAACAGAGAAAAAGTTGTTTACTAAATGAACCGTTGATATAATATGATCACAGTAGATGTAGTACTAAATTGCAATCAATCACTTTTCAAGAATTACAGAAATAAATTTAGAGAAATGGAAACACAGAGGGAACACATAACTCAAATTGAACGAAACTTAAAATATTTTTATGCACTTGTATTAATACTCAAAGAGTTTCTCTTTTACATTCAGAAAGAAGCAGCCTCGAATAGATCTAAAATATATGTATCTATACAAAATATGTCACAACTAATAACCATTGGACTTCTCACAATATTTGACTAAAAATAGAATACATCTAAATAAAACAACATGCAAATATTGTTGAGTTTTGTTGGTGCTTCCTCTGTTGCTTAGTTTTTTGGTAGATGTGCTCGCTTTCCTTTGATATTTGATCCAGGTAAACATGTCCATTAAGGCCACCACAATCATTCGGCTTATTGTCCTTGTCATTTGATCTTGTTTCCATCTTTCTCTTCGGGTGTGTTCAGTGAGGCAGGGAATTGTAGTTGAAGACATGGGGGGGATAATTAGATGAATAGCTCAACATTGGCTCGTTAAGGGATGGATAACGGTTACAGGGAAGAGTAATTGTTCAGAAAAAGAATGATGGTGGAACAAGTGTCCAATAAGGAGGTGGGATGAGTGGATGCAAAAATGTGGGTGGTAGGGATAGACGAGGTTAGTGATTGTTGGAGGGTTAAAGGTAGGGTGGGTGGAGAAAGTGGACGTTGTGCATGCTTTTTCATTTTCTCTCAGCTACACTTGATTTTCCCTGTTTAATGCGTTGGATGCACCTGTTCATTAATGCTACCATGAATCTTGAAGGCTCAATCCTTTCATTTAGTTCAAAATCAAACATCTTCTTCTGTATTTGTGGCAGCTTCTCCTAGATCTTGTTCACCTCTTGGACTGTGACCTAATACTGTGAACTTGGATTAACCAACCATTCATTGATTTTAAGTAAATCAATCTGTCTCATCTCTTGGATGGTTGCCTAATTGTTTTCCTTGTTCTTTCTGGAGCTTTGATCGTTCATTTATATTTCGACCTGCCCCAAGGACTTTGAGATACTATTTCCTTCAAACTCAATCAACTTTTTATTTATTGAAGATAATGCCTCTATACAAGCCTCTTTTACATCCCTGGAAAGATTTTTTCCTTCTTCCAAATTTGTTTCCCGAGATTTTAGAGCCATTTCGCCTCTTACTTGTTCAGAATGAGAGAGAAGGGGAAGACTGGAGGCATTATCTCTTTGCTTCCATATGAGAACTTCTTGAAAATTAGATCGAGCTAAGTAGGCCTCTTTTCCTTGACAAAAATTTATTTTAGGAAAAGTTCTACTACCTAATAGCATTTTTGGATAGCATCTAATTTTATATAGATTTCTTGTTGGGCAACTTCCAACCTCTCATTGACTTCTTATTCTTTTGTTTTGAAGGTCGAAATGTCTATCGTTGTGTTCTCTGTTAGGGTTAGTCTATCTTGCAGCTGCTCAATCAAGTTGTCAAGTTGAGTGATCAGTCCTTTGCTTGTCTGTGAACTCTGGTAGAGAAACTCAAGGTTATCCTATAACTGCTTAATTTGATGTTGATGACTAGCCTTGATTTGCTCAAAGTCCTAGTTCATCCTACTTCCGACAGTATGATCTGTACTATATATCTCATTTTTCAATTTTTCTACCAAGAGGCATTTATGTCGCAGTTGTTCGGTTAAATTGTCCATTGACCATTGATTGGCAGTGGCAAAAGCCCCTAACGAGCCTGCAACTTTTTTTGCAAACTCTGGACCATCATGGTCTTTCCCGTCATACACCAGTCTTTTCCTTTTAGTGATAACTCCATCCTTTTGGTGAGATTCTCTCTTCACGATGGCTTTTCGTTTCTTGCTAAAAAAAATTTGAGGGAGGCATCTCTTTGGGCAAGATAGGAGTAAGATCACCTACGAAAGTGAGTTTAGAACTAGGATTTCCAAATCTGGTCTATAGAGGGGTTAATGATGTGATAGGAGAACTAATTTCGGTGGAAGGTTCTTGTCATATTGTATTCGGGGTGCCAGCAGAAGTGGTTGGTGTCGAATGAGGAACAACTTGTCCCGGATTCATGAAGGCTTCAAACCAAGCTAACACTTGTGGATCATTCATTCCTGACAGTGACGCTCTTATCTCGTGAAATAACACTTTTGGGCCTTTTGGGACTTCCTCATCTTTGTTCTTAGCGGAGAAACTTGGCTCAGATCCTATAGGCATAGCTTCCTATGAAGGAGGTGTGGGTATTGAACCTCCTTGCAGTATCTTTGGTAAATTGTTTCATCTGTGTTTCTGAAAGCTGAGGAAACTAGCTTGTAGGTCAGGGGGAAAAGTCTGAAATCTGCTTCAGACTTCCTCATAAGATCTAACTCCCCTGAACATTTCGTCATAAGGAGAATTCTCATGGATGTATCGCTTCATGTTAAATTAAGCCAGATGATTTTCCACTATCTTATGTGGATCATGCTTCTTGAATTCAATGTCAACTAATTTGGCATCCTCTAGGGTTGCGACCTCGACTTTAGAGTGACCGAAATCTAATAATGTGAACATGCCAACTTGAATGGGGAAAGTTGGCCATACCTTTTTTCTGAGCTACTTTCAGGTCCTTGTTGATACCTCCTACCACTGTCTGGTACGCCACTTCTCTGCACACTAGCCTGTCAGGTAAAAACTTTGGGAGGGCATGAGGAGGAACCAAACAACCAAATACTCCGATATAGGAGAAATTCTCCTCAATTAACCAGTCTACAATCTTGCCTAGGTTCCCCATAATCCTTTATGAAATCTGGGGCGGTGGGTGACCATAAATAACTATATGAACAGGCACTACAACGTTGTGACAGATTTCGTAGAAGAAATATTTGGCATTCTCCTTCCATAATTTGGAGTGATAAAAATGAATTGGTTCAGAACTAGCTGGGGTCCAACTCCAGTTCATCGGGGGAAAAGGGGTCATGAAACAAATGGCATCCATAACATATGTCGACGTGTAAAAAGGGGCAAGCTTCCCTTTTGATTTTTTATTTATTTATACTCAACGATTTCCTTGGCCAAATTATCAGATAGCATTTTGGCCCAGTTCAAGGTGTAACCCTCGGCTACTTCATTCATGATGGCTACCCACTCAACTGAGAAATGTGCAGGGTTCTTCTTCCCAAACAGGCGATAGGGCATCATGGCTACATACAACATATGAGCATCTAAAGACTTCATGGCGTACATACCATGAGCGTTGGTTCTGAATTTTTCAGGATGTCCCCACCAAGACTTGACTATATCATGACCATTTATGTCGTATTGGGTGCATTCCTTTCTCTCAAACTCTAGAAGAAATGTGGCATTGTAAGTGTATTTATGGGTAGGGGAAATCTTGTACAATACTTTTAAGTGTTCTGGTCGGAAAGAGTCGATGGCGACCTGTTGGTGGTTGATGTTGCTCATGGTTTGGATGTCAACATGTTCCAGAGCCCAATGTATCATATCGTTGTAGGGTATGATTCTTGGTCGTGCAACGATCTTATGCAGTTCTGACTATGCTACATGTCTAATATTAAATGTAAAGGACTCGTTGTCTTCTTCGACAGAGTCATATGGGCAGTTGATGATCTCATGCTCTAAGTCATCAAAAACATGCTTCCAAGTTTTGATGGCATACACAACTTGCGGAGTTGTGTCTGATAGAACATCTGCATTTGGATTTGAATCATCACCCGATGCATCAAGATTCTTTGCATCTTTTCATGGCGCCATAATTCTCGAGAAACAAAATTATTCTACCTCTGACAAGAGAAGACTGTAAGCTCTCCACTTAATAGAAAACTGCTAATTGCAAATGGTAAAAATGATTTTGAAGTTCGAAGTGCTTTATTCAAAAATTATATCGATCTTCTTATAGATCTACAAACGAAGAATTTATTAAACATAAATGAATTCATTAACTGGTGATCCACAATATTCATTTGAAATCATTAACCTTGATCAACCATAAATGTCATTAATACTTCGACGGTTCGCGTTCGGAAGTTTTGGATGTGACAGGGTGGACATCTCCCGAAGTCCAAATTCACGGAGTAGTTAATCTCTAAGTAATCACTTTTATGTCTTAATTAATCATGTTTTAAAAAACGTTGTATTAACTTTAAGTATTTCCGAAGTTCGGAATTCGAAAGTTTTGATTATAGCGCAAGGGAATTTTTTTGAAGTCTGAAACTACTAAGTGATTAATTAACGCTTAATCATGTTTAAAATGTTGTATTAACTTTAAGTATTTCTGAAGTTCGGAATTAGGAAGTTTTGAATATAGCGCAAGGGAAATTTTTCGAAATCCAAAAATGTGAAGTGATTAATTAACACTTAATCGGGTTTAATTAAAGTCGTTAACCATTTTATTAATTCCTTCAAAACCCTTTTTACTTTTTGTAATCACTTTACTTCGACACTTTGATAATCCGGGGATTGTGAAAACAAAAACTCCGAAGAGTAATCTCTCGGAGTGACATGGCAAGGATGACATCTCAAGAATAGAGAGGTGCCACATGTCACTCGAAAAAATGTGTGAATCATACGACATAAACGTCAAAAATAAGTGCCACGTGTCAACCCAAGAAAAGATTTTTAAAGTACACATGTCCTATGACGTGTCAATAAGTCATTTATGAATTATCGCGAGTAACTATTTTTGGGACTTCGTAATTTCAGGGTTTTGTTGCTTAGATTTGTTGGATCATCCGAAGCGTGGAGCTTCGAAACGACCGTTAGAGACTTTCTCTTTAAAACTCAGGCGGCTTCAAAACTTTAGAGGTCATTAGGATCGTTCGATCAAATTAGAGTTACTCATCGACAATAGATATCGTAAGTGCCTTATTGATAAATAACAACCAATGGATTTATTTTAATTTTAAAGGGTCACTTTCTAGTTTTTTGGCTTTTTTGGGTAAAATTTTACTTCTAAGAGGTGAAAAGTATAAATATCAAAACCTCGAAATTATGTGTGTTCTAACAGAGTGGACAAGTCACAACTCATAATACCAACCCATGACAAAGTTCTTAAATCCCATAGGGTCCCGTGCAATTCCTCAAAACAAATCTTTGTTCATAATCACCATTTAACCGAGCCAATCATTCATCACAATTCCTCGTCCATTTCATTCTGGTTTGTATTATTGAATTTGAGCATCAGACATCTTATACACGGGTGTTTGCAAATTCGATAGATATGGCAAGTTTATTTTTAAACAACGTTATGCAATGTTTTCTATCGAACTCATAAGCTTCATAAAGACAGATTGTAACTTCCAATGAATAAGTGGGTGCAATACTTCTTCCATAATTGCCAAGCAAGTGACCAATTAAACATGTGCCCAAGTAAACAAACAAGAATAGTACTCTCATCATATTTTGGGTAAGCAATATTTTCACAACAATGCATAGGGTTCGATGTATAACAGTGACAGTAAGTGGCAGAAGAGAGTGGGATAAACAAACTGAGGGATTTGACCATTAAAAATAACGGAAATTTTACTGCATAGTTGCCTCACCTTCATAGCCACAGAGTCGAGGTTATAGCGCGGGAGTATTGGCACACATGAGTGTTCAAAAAAACCCAGAGGTAAGGCAGCGAAAACCCAACTTCATACAGAGAGGAAAACCCAACAAGAAACCATAGGCAAAGCAGTCCCAACAACACTCATTTTCTGATAAAAAATCGTGAACAATTACACATAGAAAAGACACCCATGACCTTTCTTTTTTTTTAAATGAGAATAGTCTCATAACAACCACCACATGAAACCAAAGTTTTCAAACAACCAATACACAGTCTAAAAACATTGTGACAGCTTAAGAAATACACAGACCACGAGCAACAAGATCCAACACTTGATTTAAGAGCGGAGTGAAGTTCATGGATGGAGAAGTAAGAAAAAACCCATACTTGTAAAAGTTTGCGTAAGAATAAATGACCAAGTTTTATACCTCCTCCACAACCGAGCAAGGCAGAGCAGCAACAACTAACAGAGCACAATGCAAATGAATAGGGTAGCGGGATCGAGGTGAGTAAGAGTGATGTGCATTTACTGCACGTCGCTTCTCCCTTGGAATTCATTCATGGCTAGTAAGAGCCAAGTGTACTATACAACTCACATTCCATTAGAATCCCCATTGATTAATACAAACCCACTATCCCATAGTTTGCATACACTCCAAAAAAAAATGCGCCAACCTTTGCCACCATCCAATTTAACATATGACTATTTAATAGGAATACAACTAATATTGCCATCAAAACAATGTGCACCACAATTGTAGCAAGAGTTAGGGTGGTCACCCATATACAATATAGTCCATATAAAATCAAAATCAAAATGTAGTGCTACTCATTCACCCATTAAAACAGCATATCACATTTTGCGAGAGGTAATGAAGACCACTTTCTTTCTTGTTTTAACCATCTTGCCTAGAATTTTTTACCATAAGCATTTTAACCACGATTTGAAGTGAATAAGATATAGAAACTGTGTTGCAACCAATACATAGGCAACAAAAATATAAGTGTTGCTTCTCCGTCATAGTGTCGTAAGTCAAACAAGGGGTCCCACCTACTAGTATATTATTAATATAATTAAATAATAAATCTTGGCAATCGTTTGTGAGCATGGTACCCAACGTTGCGCTTTTAAGCATCAACAACCACCATTTTTCAAAAACAATCATTGAGGACCGTCAACTTTAAGAGAGCACATAATGGTTGAGGTAGGTGGGCAAAGTCCAAGGCAAAGACCCATTCAATGTTAGGGTTGTAAAGGAGAGCATAAATATAGATATTGTCCTCACAAAAGTGACAAAGTGAAAGTTGTCCACAATGTTGATGATTGCAGCTATGTGAGACATTCTCCAACTTACAAACCTGTGAGATGTGGATCATTACAGCTATGTGAGACATTCTCCAGCTTACAAACCTAAGAGAAATCCCCTTAGAAGGGTGTGTGGTTCCTATCTGAGACAGAGATGGAATGTAGAGATGACCTCCTCCATACAGAGAGTTGAGAAGAACTCCAGATGATTCTCCTGTGTAACAGAGTGAGAAAGGTGATCTGCAGAGTTGGACGTGCATGTTGCTGAGCACAAGGTGAACGTGTGAAATTCCAAAGTGTTGGGTGCATCGTCATGAGAACAGAAATGAAGATGATGTATTATCATCCTTTGAGCATAAGAGATGACGAGAAACTCCAGATGACTCTCCTGTGTAATGCAGTGGAAAAGAAGATCTGTTGAATGGACGTGTCTGTGGACGAGCACATGTGAACGTGATCCTAGTGGTTGAGCACTAGTGAAGAAGTGGTTCTTCTGTGTAATGCAATGAGCCAAAGATATGGACATCCCTATGGATGTGCCCCTAGTGAATGAGCACTAATGGGTGTATCATATCCCTTGCTATATTGTTCAAGAGTCGGACCTGCCTGTAACCCTAATTGTAATGTAAAGGGTACATGTCGGCCCCACCTTAATGTGACTGGTAATTAATGTAAAAGATAACTAATCTGGTTAGTATTAATTATATTATAAGCCGGTGAGGTCAGCCTTGTTGTGCCAATAGAAACTTATGTTGACAGGTTCAAGTTAGTATAAGTAAAGGTAAATTCCCCATTGAAGAATCATATCTTACATGTGAGTTTGGAAATTTTAGCAAGTACACATTCTTGGGAAAAGTGCGCACCTCTTTTGGGCGCTAGTCTTCTAGGGTTTGAACACCCTCTTGTGTGCTAGGTTTTATTGGTGGTAAAGGTATTACTCTTGAAGAATAGAGCAAAGTATTTGGCTGGGTTTTCTCCCCTTATTGAGAAGGGTTTCCCAAGATACTTCTTATGTTCTTGTGCATGGTGTTTCTTCTTGTGATCTTGGTTGCTACAACATTATTGGTTATGGTTAAGTTAAATGCTAAAATGAAATGAACTTCATGCTTAAACTTGCTTATAGAAAAATCAACATGGTATCAAATCATAGGTCTTGAAGAACCCATTGCACAAGCTACAATCTTTTACGAGTCATCCCTCCTCTTCTGCAGAACTGTATGGCCCTCCTAGGATTTCCAGAAAATCTATACGGCCCTCTTCTTTTGAGTGTTTCAGCACTTGGAACTTGGTCATTGGGGCTAAAATTACTATAGGAGTGTATAGCCTCCTTCAGCACACCTCCAACAAGCTTCAAATTTCATTTTTGAGCATTTTGAATTTTTGGCCCTAGGGTTTCACTAATTTCTACAGAAATTTCAGAATTAGGGTTTCTGCAATTCCTTGAAGGAGCTCTTCAGCTCACCAATGTTCTCCTATCTTTCAAAGTCTTATTGTTGGCAGTCATAAGTCCAACTAAACCTAAAAGTGCTAGCCTAGACTAGCTGTTAGGCTTACTAGCCAAGTCGACAAGGGTTTGTGAAGAATCCAAAAATGAGCAAAATCATAATGGGAGGAAATATTGATGATTCAAGCAAACTCGGTTCTAGGAAACAAGACCTCAAAGAAATGAAGACATCAACATATCAGCACCCTCAGGTATGCACTTATATATATATTATTTGTATCATTTTCATGAGGGAAATTGAAGGACAAAGGAACCTTTTGTTGAAGTCATTGATCCAAAGGAATCTTAGTGCATTCAAAGGAACGACACACTGGAAGTGAAGACTCTAGGTTTGATTGTTGTAATTGTCATTCCTCTAACCTATATTTCTAAAGTTTTCTACAAGTAGGTGTTGTAGATGGGACAACAATCCTTAAATTGTTTTGATTCTAGAGATGTATTCATTATTCTCCTTTAGGAGATATTCTTGTTTTGGTTCCTCTTGTTTTCTTGTTCCAGACAAGTTAAGAACAAAGGAAGATGCTTATCCTTCAGAGGGAGTCACTTGACTCGGAGGGAATCAAAACTATTTGAGAAAAAGGAAGAATAGAACCATCATTGAGACAACCAACGCAATAATGCATGATCAGAATCTTTCTAGGATTTCATGGGCAGAAGCATGCATGACACAGTATATGTTCAGAACAAGAGTCTTCGCCAGACTTTGAAAAACATAACTCCCGAAGAAGTCTTCACTGGAATGAAGCCTGAGATTGAACACTTCAGGTTATTTGGGTGCCCAGTGTATTTTCATGTACCCAAAGAGAAGAATTCCAAGCTAGATCCTTTAGAAAGAAAGGATACCATGAATCTTCAAAGACATTCCAGATCAACATCCCTGGTCAAAGACAGATTGAGACAAGCAGAGATGTTGTCCTTGAAGAAGACATAGTCTTTCAAAGATCCAGAGAATCTCAAATCGATATTTACAATAAGACAATACCTTCTCCCCCTTCAGCAGTTCATAGGGAGACAGACATTAATCCAGTTTTTCCATTTGATATGTTCAGAGATATTGTAGTAGGGCGTAAAAGGCCTACCTAGACTCATTCTGCAAGAGGCAAAGAAACATACAAACCTCTCAAGGCACATCCCGAGAAAGAAAAAAATATTTTCGAGCTATCCTTCAGTCATGAGCCACTTCATTGATGTTGATCCTCTTTGTCTTAGAGAAGCAATAGGAGAACAAGTCTGACAAGATGCCATAACATAAGAATACCAATATATCTTAAAGAATGATGTATAAGATATTATTCAGGGACCAGAAGGGAAGTCTATGGTAATTTCCAAGTGGATCTATAAGATCAAGCATGCAGCTGATGGAAGTGTCGAGAAATACAAAACGAGATCTATAGCCAGATGTTTCTCACAAACAGAGGGAGTTTTCTATGATGAGACACTTGATCCAGTAAACCAGATACACTTCCATCCGTACTACCATCCATCAGTTGGAAACTATATTAGATAGATCGATTCTTGATGAGTTTGGATTTCAACAAGAATGTTGTTAATCGAAACCTATATTATTATAGTGTTGGTGACGAGAGCCTGATTTTGATGACTTATTCAAAAAGTCTTGTTGTTGGATACAAGTAATCCTTGAATTCTGAATTCGAGATGAAGAATCTAAGTATAATGCACTACTTCTTAGGACAAGAAGTATGACAGAGAACCGATGAGATTTTCCTGAGTCAAGGAAAATATATAGTGAAAATATTAAAGAAGTTCAGTATGACAGAATGCAAAATCCACCGTGATGGATTTAAAGAAAAATATTGATGATGATTCAGACGAGACTGATCCACAACTGATTGGATCATTGATGTATATGGTTAACACCAGACTTGATTCATGCCATGCATTGAATGTGATTAGTGATTTCATGAGTCAACCGATACAAACTCACTAAACAACAACAAAACATGTATTGAGATATATACGAGGCACAGTTGGATATGGTATGAGATATGCCTCCAATGTGAACTTGAGTTTGCAGGATATGTCAATTCAGATTGAGCAGAAAGTACAATGGACTGGAAGATCACATCTGGTTGTTGTTCTATAGTGAAGTTTTCATGGTTTCTTGATGCAGCAAGAAACAAAGATCTGTGGCCTTGAGCACCATAGAGGCAGAGTATATAGCATCGAATGTGCGAAGAAATATGGCTTCACAAGCTTCTAACAGAGTTACTTGACCGTGAAATGGATCATATGATGATAACCAAGAGTCGTGTGTAAATCTCCTTGAGAACCCAGTGTTTCGTGATGGATCGAAACACGATGAGATGAAATATCCTTATATCAGAGATATGATGTAGAGGAAAATCCTACACATTTAGTACCTTCCTACACATGAGCAGATTGTAGACATCTTCACCAAACTAACTTGGAGAAGAATGCCTCCCTAGTTGAGAGGGAGTGTTGATAACTCTAGCGAAGACAAAGTTCAAAGTACATCTGTGTGAGACTTGGCATGATGAAGAATGTCTCCCTAACTGAGAGGGAGTGTTGATGATTGCAGTTATGTGATACATTCTCCAACTTACAAATCTGTGAGATGTGGATCATTGCAGCTATGTGAGACATTCTCCAGCTTACAAATCTGTGAGATGTGGATCATTGCAGCTATGTGAGACATTCTCCAACTTATAAACCTGAGAGAAATCCCCTAAGAAGGGTGTGTGGTTCCTATCTGAGACAGAGCTAGAACGTAGAGATGACCTCCTCTATACAGAGAGTTGAGAAGAACTACAGATGATTCTCATGTGTAACACAATGAGAAAGGTGATCTGCAGAGTTGGACGTGCATGTGGATGAACACAAGGTAAACGTGTGAAATCCCAAAGTGTTGGGTGCATCGTCATGAGAACATAAATGAAGATGATGTATTAGCGTCCTCTGAGCAAACGATTTGACGAGAAACTCCAAATGACTCTCCTGTGTAATGCAGTGGGAAAGAAGATTTGTTGAATGGGAATGCTTGTGGACAAGCACAGGTGAACGTGATCTAGTGGTTGAGCACTAGTGAAGAAGTGGTTCTATTGTGTAATGCAGTGAGCCAGAGATATGGACATCCCTATGGATGTGCCCCTAGTGGATGAGCACTAGTGGGTGTATCGGATCCCTTGTTATATTGTTCAAGAGTCAAACTTGCATGTAACCCTAATTGTAATGTAAAGGGTACAGGTCGACTCCACCTTAATGTGATCAATAATTAATGTAAGATATAATTAATCTAGTTAATATTAATTATATTATAAGATAGTGAGGTCGGCCCTATTGTGCCAATAGACACTTATGTTGACAGGTTCAGGTTAGTATAAATAAAGGTAAATTCCCCATTGAGGGATCATATCTTACATGTGAGTTTGGAAATTTCAGCAAGTACACCTTCTTGGGAAAAGTGTGCACCTCTCTTGGGCATTAGTCTTCTAGGGTTTGAGCACCCTCTTGTGTGCTAGGTTTTATTGGTGGTGAAGGTATTTCTCTTGAAGAATATAGCAAAGGATTTGGCTGGGTTTTCTTCCCTTGTTGAGAAGGGTTTCCCAGGATACTTCTTGTGTTCTTGTGCATGGTGTTTCTTCTTGTGATTTTGGTTGCTGCAACANAATATAGCAAAGGATTTGGCTGGGTTTTCTTCCCTTGTTGAGAAGGGTTTCCCAGGATACTTCTTGTGTTCTTGTGCATGGTGTTTCTTCTTGTGATCTTGGTTGCTGCAACATTATTGATTATGGTTAAGTTAAATGCTAAAATGAAATGAGTTTCATGCTTAACCTTTCTTATAAAAAAATAAACACACAATGCACAACAAGTATAAACAGTGGAGGACATGGGCAGAAGTGTTCCAAGGATCTATGCAACCTTGGACAAAAAGAAAGCATAGTTTCAATCACATATGATAGAAGTAGAAGGTATGATCAATAACCATTCCTTTACTATTTTGATAGATTCGAGAGCTATCCATAGTTACATAAATCCTAAGGTAGTGGAAAGATTGAAATTTCCAAGAAGCAAGCATTAGAAATCTTGGTTGGTACAGCTAGCTATAGGAACCAAGAGAAAAGTTGTTGAGTTGGTTAAATCATGTCCAGTGGACATGAATAGGCTAAATACCAAGGCAGATTTGAACATCCTGCCATTGGGTTCATATGACTGTCTAATTGGTATGGATTTGTTGAACCAACACCATGTTGTCTTAGACTGTCATAACAAGGCATTTACTTGCATGGATGAGGAAGGGAACCCAAGAGCAATCCAAAGAATTCATAGGGTAATCATTGTCCAAGGGATCTCATCAATGCGGCTGAAGAAATGTTACAGGAAGCGATGCCAAATATTTTCATCCCATATGGAAGAAGCACCTAAGGATAAGGTGCCAAATCTGGAGGATCACTCAGTCCTGAAAGATTTTGAGGATGTATTTAAGGAGATACCAGGACTACCCTCAAAGAGAGATATTGATTTCTCTATAAATTTGATGCCTGGAGCAGCTCTGGTATCAAAGACTCCCTACATAATGAGTACACCAGAGATGAAGGAGTTGCAAGAAGCTCTGGTATCAAAGACTCCCTACATAATGAGTACACCAGAGATGAAGGAGTTGCAAATGCATCTTGAAGAGCTTCTGAAGAAGGGGTATATACGCCCAAGTGTGTCACCTTGGGGTGCCTCAGTCTTATTCGTGAAGAAGAAAAATGGGACATTGAGATTGTGCATCGATTTCAGACAATTGAACAAAGTAACCATAAAGAACAAGTATCATCTGCCAAGAATCGACGATCTCTTGGATTAGTTAAAAGATGCAAGGATATTCTCAAAGATTGATCTCAGGTCAAGATATCATCAAGTAAGGATGAGAGATGAAGACATCAACAAGACTGTCTTCAGGAAAAGGTATGGTTATTACAAATTCACAGTGGCACCATTTGGATTATCAAATGCACCATTTGTTTTCATGTTTTTGATGAATGGTGTTTTCAGAGAATATTTAGACAAGTTTGTCATTGTCTTTTTGGATGACATCCTTGTATATTCCAAGTTTGAAGAAGAACATGAGCATCATTTGAAAATGGTGTTACAAGTGTTAAGAGACCACTAGTTGTATGCCAAATTGAGCAAGCGCTCATTTTATCAAAACAAAATTCAATATTTGGGGCATATCATATCCAAAGAAGAGATACCAGTGGACCCTGAAAAGATTGAGAACATTAAAGGGTGGACAACACCTAAGAATGTGACATAAGTCAGATCTTTCATGGGTCTAGTTGGATACTACAAAAGATTCATTGCAGGGTTTTCGAGAATTGGTCACCCAATCACTTCCTTGCAAAGGAAGGGGGTGAAGTTTCAACGGAGAACAGAATGTGAAAAGAGCTTCCAACAAATGAAACAATTGTTAACCGGTGCTCCAATTCTGAGGATTGTTGATCCAAATGAAGATTTTGTGGTTTGCACAGATGCATGCAAAGGACTTGGTGGGGTCCTCAGCTAGAATGGGTTTGTGATATATTTTGAATCTAGACAATTGAAAGAGCATGAAAGGCTCTATGCCACTCATGATTTGAAGTTGGAAGCCATAGTGCATGCCTTGAAGAAGTGGAGGCACTACCTCATGGGAAAGAGGTTTGAGTTGAGGACAGACCATAATGATCTAAAATATTTGATTAATCAACCAACTTTGAATGTTAGGTAGAGAAGATGGTTGGAATTCCTCAGTGAGTATGACTTTGATATTAAGAAAATCAAAGGAAAAGAGAACAAAGTGGCTAATGCACTCAACAGGAGAGTGCATGAAATGCACGCTACAGTCATTAGCATGTATCAAAATGATCTTAAAGGCAAAATTTCTGAGGCTGCAAAAGCTGATTTGCAATACAAGGATTTGCTAACAAAATTGCAGCAAGGTAAAATGCAGCAGAAAGTTGAAGATTATGAATTGGGAATTGATGGAATTCTCATGTACGGGAACATAATTTATGTAACCAATTCCCCTGAATTGAGGAGTACAATTTTAAAAGAGATGCATAATGTACCTTATGTCGGGCACCCAAGATATCAGAAAACAGTTTCAGCAGTCAAGAGCCAATATTATTGGCCAAACATGAAGAGGGATATTGTTGAATACATTGTTAAATGCTTGAAGTGTCAAAGGGTCAAAGCTAAGCATAGACACCCATCTGGGTTGTTGCAGCTATTACCCATCCCTGAGTGGAAGTGGGAAGTGGTAACAATGGATTTCATCACCAAATTTTCCAGAACAAGCAAGCAACATGATGTTATTATGGTGGTGGTGGAAAAACTTACCAAAGTTGTCCATTTCATTCCTATGAAGGTTACTCACAAGGCAACCAATGTTGTCGATATTTATATGAGGGAAGTAGCACGATTGCATGGCATACCCAAGACAATTGTGTTTGACAGAGATCCAAATTTTATCTCAAAGTTCTGGAAGGGGTTATTCAAAGGGTTCAGAACAAAGCTGAACTTCAACACAACTTATCATCTCAAGTTTGATGGGCAAACAAAAAGGGTGAACCAAGTGATAGAAGATATGCTAAGGATGTACGTGGATGTACGTGATGGACAAACCATCAAAATGGGAAGATTATTTACACTTGGTAGAATTTGCCTACAACAATGGGTACCAAGCATCACTAAAGACGAGCCCATTTAAGGCACTCTATGGCAGAAAGTGCAACACCCCATAAAGTTGGGACAACCCAACTGACAGAGCAATGATTGGGCCAGAGTTTCTCAGAGAAATGGAAGAGCAAATATTGAATATTAAATAGAATTTAAAGACTTCCCAAGACCAGCAAAAAAACTATGCTGACAAGGGCAGAACTCACAGGGAACTTAAAGTAGGTGATCATGTTTTCTTGAAGGTGAAGGCCAACAGAAGTTCCCTGAAGTTTGGAAATTGTTCCAAGTTGGAAGCTAGATATTGTGGATTGTTTGAAATCCTAGAGAGGATTGGACCAATAGCTTACATGCTTGCATTACCTGCATGTATGTCTATACATAATGCATTCCATGTATCATTGCTTAAAAAATATATATTTGATGTTAATCATGTTATTGATTGGATGTGATTCAGGTGGAGTAAAAAAACTTTTTCCAGTGCATCTGGTACGCATTATGGACCGGAAAATCAAACCGCTTCGAAATCAAGCCATGGGGCTTGTAAAAGTCCAATGGACCTGGTACGGTCCCGAGGACACAACTTGGGAGCATGAAGAAACTATGCCGACAAAATACTCGCATCTTTTTGAAGATTTTTTAAAATCTTGTCGATGTTATGTAAATGAGTTGCACTAAGGACAGTGCAAAAATAAGCCCCTACTGAATTGTAATACCCCAAGGTTAAGCCCCTACTGAATTGTAATGAAGTTTAATGAAGTTTATAGGCTGGTGAGCCAAGTATTTATAAGTTGGGAGGCTTATGTGTTTATTAGGTCGGAGAGCCTAGATGCAAAGGCCAATGAACCTATTTTTATATATGTAATTATGCAGATTATTAATAAAAATACATCGATCGTGTAAACCAACCACGAAGAAAAAGTTATGGGGGACTAAGCTCCATTGGGAAGGGAAAGGGAAGGCGGTTGAGAGGCTAGGAAAAAGGGGCTAAGATTGAGGGCTTAACCCAAGGGAATATTACAATATATTCCTAAAAGACTAAGGTTGGACATAACCTGTTATCCTAAGTTCCTTTGGGGAGAGGAACGAACTCCAAGTGGAGAGGAACGAGCTCCTGGAGAGCCAAGTGTCATCCAAGACGCATGCAGATTTGTGGGAAATTCCATCGTTGGGGGGTTCGCTCTCACCATTCTCACCATTTAGGCCATTCTTGCCAACCCTTGTCCCATTCACTCACGCACTGAGCAGGCACGCATTCAGCCATTTCCGCCATTGTTGAACCCTCTGCCATCGTGAACCTCTGTAATTTGTTGAGTCATCCCTTGCCTTACCTGATTTTGCTACTGTGGTTACCTGGTTGACTTAAGAGCTGGACAAAAGAAGCAGGTTGTCAAGCTTGTGGTTTGAAGAGGCGAGTTGTCGGGCCCGTGAGTTGAAGAAGCAGCTTGTCAAGCTTGTGGTTTGAAGAGGCGAGTTGTTGGGCCCGTGGGTTGAAGAAGCAGCTTGTCAAACATGTGAACAACTCTCTCCAGGTGAGAGAGGTTGTTGGGGAAGTGATTTCTCTTGGAGGGAATCCAGCAGCAACTACAGAGCTTTGAGAATTCTTGATCCGGCCTGTTGTTGAAGCCTTGGTAGGGAAGTGGGGTAGTCGATGGAATATGAAAAAGTGAATGTGTATATTCCCGAGGTGGGATAGGCATGTGGGGAATGAGAGTTTGTGAGAAGTGGGCATAAGTAGGCTCCTTCAAGGGAATCCTTCATGCTGCATTGTGCAATTTTCTGTAGTCTTAGCCTAGTCTAGGATTCCTTTACCTTGGGTGAAGTTTAGTCTCAGTTCGTGGGTGACCCACTACTGATAGCTTGGAGCAGCGTGGTCCAAGTCTAGAAGGTTCATGGAAGGTCTGCACGCAGTTGGTGGTCTTCTCATAAAAAGATAAGTACCAATACTATGTTAATTGTATGTTGTGTATCATGTACATGTGTCATAATGTTATCATAATTGTCTTTATATATTGCATATACATGTTTATTGGCACTTCTACTTGAATCTGTGTATGAACAGAATGTCTATATCTATTAAATTTCATTACATGCGTGTGTGTGTGTGTGTGTGTGTGTGTGTGTGTGTGTTTATCAAAGTTTGGACAGAGTAGAGAGTTATGTTTTTAGTATCATGCTCAGCGCTCGAATGGTTGGGTATGTTACAATCTGGTTTTTAGAGTAGTTTGGTTTTGAAGTAGTAGCGAGTCCCCAGCCAAGGGGTCGGGGGACGTTACAGCTCCAACCTGAAGGAAGTTTCAAATCTCTAGATTCTCCAGCTCCAACTGGAAGGAGGCTCCAACCCCGTAGTTTTATGGGCACCAACTCAAAGGAATATGTAACTCCCGACAAGCACTGACCTGCTATCTAAAGACACCAATCTTCTCGTGCACTACCCAACCTCCCATAAATATAAATGAGAGACTCAACATGTCACTGTAACTGATATTAATACATCATCATCATCATCATCATAAATAATAAACTCAACTAGTCATTGTAATTTTTATTTATACTGATACATCATCATCATCATATATAAGAGACTCAACTTGTCACTGTAATTTTCACTGATACTGATACATTATCATCATAGATAAGAGACTCAACCTGTTACTATAATTGTCACTGATACTAATACATCATCATCATCAAAGTCGATACAACCACATAAACTTATGCCAAGATCCTCAATAATATCCTTCAAATCATGTACTCAAAATCACCATGATATGAATCAAACTATGTGCCAAAGACATGCTTTAAACATGTGCCAAGAACTCCAAGATATACCTCAAAGCATATGTTATAACCTCAAGATATGCCTCAAGCATATACCAAACTGTCCAAAATATGCCTCAAACCATGTGTCAAGATTCCAAGATGTCTCAAGCATTTACCAAAATATCTGAGATACAAGCCTCAACCATGTGCCAAAACATACCTTAAGCATGTACCAAGACCTCCAAGATATAACCCTCAAAACATAAATAACGACATACCTTTAATCATGAGAAACAACCTAATGCATGGGATATCATATATTCATACCTTATTCAACTTTAGCATAGATACACGATTCACCCACTATCAACCCGCAAACACCCGCGCTTTGCTCCACTACAACCTGTGTATATACACGCTTCACCCTTTTGCAAATCGCATATAACCTCAAAAAACTAGTACAATCACCTTCATACACTTTGCTCTCCTCGACCTCCTTTTTCCTAGGCTAGAATCGCCACCTTGCAAACTTTCACAAATCCTCCTAACACAAGTGCAGACCCACTTATGCTAGCTCCATTCCATAAACACACACTTTCTTGGATGTTAAATGAAAGTTTTTTTATGTGTATTTATTTCCAAGTACCTTCTTTACTTGACTTTAGGGCCAACCTGCAACTTCTTGTTTGTAACCGTTTTTGTTTTTTAATTAATTTTGGGGCCGACTTCTAGCTTCTTTCTTTAGATTAGGGGCTTCTTCAGTTGTTTTTGGGGCTTCATCTTTGAGAGGTAATATATCATCAACCATGAGGAACCACGTGGTGTACCACCTACCTACCATTGGAAACAACTTGACAAGGACTATTCATCATGAAAGTTTTGCATGTATTTGCAATGTCCTTCATGTTCTTTTTCTTCAAACAATTTGGGGCTTCTTGACCACTTAACCTCTTAACCATATTTTCATGACTTCTTGTAGACTTATTCAAAGAGTCTTTCCATTAGGGTCATGCTTAAAGCTACACCATAAGGGGGCCACTTTGAAGACTTCTTCAAATACACCCATCACTTCTAGAGGCTTCTAGACTTTTTTTAGGGTTGACATTCAATGACAACCAATTTTCCAACAATCCATACCAATATGTTTCAGATATCATTTAATTCAATGTTTTTATATTTCTTAATTTTCCCTAAAAAAGAGAATGCCAATAAAAATTGATTAATATTTATACGAAAGTAAATATGGTAGGAATTATATTAATTTAATAACTTTTTAGACCAATATATACATATTATAGAAAAACATGTTTAACAATAATACTTTTTAAATAATTATTTTTGTTCTTGTATGATTTTTCTATTGTAAGTCTCATAGGTCTCATTGACCATTGCTCCATAAATGCTTGTTGTATTTTAAATATAACTTAATTCTTAGATTCACTAAATTGGTTTTTTTATTGTAAATGAAAACGTCTATATGTCCTTTCTACAATATTCCTCATAGTTTTATACAAATTTGTTTTTCCTTGTCATTAACTTCTAGCATCACTCTAGTTGAACTTAAGACCAATTCATTATCATTTAGATCAATCATAATTTTTTCTTCATAGGAGAGCCTTTTGTTCCCTTGTTGTTGGTCCCTGCACAACATTTAACATATGTGAAGCTATTATTGTTTAGTGCAAATTATTATTAAATTGCCAAATAAAAACTTCATGTTCATCACCTCTTGATCCACCTAATTCCCATAATTTCAACATTTACATAAATCTTTTACATTATTTTTCATTCATATTGCGAACAATGTTATCAAGTTTTCCAATTTTTTGCTTTGCATGACACATGTTAACCAATACATATCATTTAAACATATAGATTATTATAATATATTACTTTTATATTAAAACTTCAAATAACTCACCATGTTCTTTTGTTGAGACGTGCTTCCCTCGTTCTCATCGTCACATGTTTTTTTTTATCTTCTATCAATAAAATGCATGCACAATGAAGTATACAAATATGTTTTGTTTTCTTCTTCTTCTTCTTTTGCATAATGCATTTCTCAAAGAAACCCACCATGCACTTCCCCTCATTATGAGGATGGTGTCTAGTGTAAACCAAATTCCTTTGGGCTCAAGTTTGGATCAACATCTCAATAATAATTGGCCCACAAAGTGAGATTTGAACCCATGGGCGGTAGGAAACAAATTTTCTTCTCAAGCACTCAAGCTACACCCAACAAAAAAATTATGAAATATGTTTACAACCTAAGTAGAGAATTTCAGCCCAAAAACTATTTTTGAGATAATAGATGCACATTATACAATCATACACACTAGTGCACCTTATATAGTAATATGCACTAGTGTGTTAACTCTATGTGGAGCGTTAGAAAATCTTTTTTTTGGCAGCTTCAATTTGTGCGAGTCCATTGGATGTAGCTTGAGTGGTTGGGAGGAATGATTGTTACCCTCCCCACCCAGGTTCAATTCCTTGTAAGTGACATGTTATGCCCTTAAATGGGATATTTTGAAATACCCTGTTAATATTATGGTAGCTTCGGGAGGTATGAACCTCTATTGTGACCTATGACGAGATTAGAATACTCTGGAAGGAAGCAAAGAAGTGAAGGAAACCCTAGAAG